>CAEGAD010016926.1:0-26300 GCA_903067055.1 Poeciliopsis paucimaculata | reverse complement strand
AAAAATACTCCACAGTAATTGTTATATAGATCAAATATGACAAAAAAAAAATATTAAATTATATATATATATATATATATATATATATATATAAAGGTGATGAGGGCTTACCAGAGCAGAGGTGCTGCTGCTGCACTCCTCCGCTGACAGGGATTCGCAGGGGCTGCTCAGCTCACTGAACCCGGGGTCCATGAACAGCAGGGGCATGTTTCTTCTCCAGCAGCGGGTCCAACTTTCACCCGGTCCGGATCAGCACACATCCAGCCTGGCAGGGTGAGTCAGGCCGACCCACCTGGGCTGCAGGTCGCTCGGTGAGCCGCTGATGCTGTGTGAGGACTGAGCCGCTCAGCTTTGAGTGCAGGCTGTTTGACTCCCGGCAGATGATGATGATGATAATGATGCAACATGATGCAGTAGCCTCTTTCGGTTTCTCTTTATTTTAAACGGCCCTGTTAATGCTAAAGCTGCAGGCTGCCTTCACTTGCCGTTTGTTAGTTTCACTTAGCCCGCATGTAAACAAAAGGCGCTCAAGTGTTCCGCAAAGATGGCGCCGAACAAACTAAAACTCCTGGTGATTACCAGGCAGTTACACGTTTCCTGAGATTAATCTGTTTCCAGGTGTAAACATTTGCGGCAACCAGAAAACTGTAATCGCTGTTTCCCACGGCCCGTGAAGGGCTCCACGCTCTTCCAAGCGGAAGAGTGTGGAATTTGACCATATTAGGAGAGAGGCGGTCGCGCTTCCTCACGTACAGGGAATTTCTGGAGTCAATTTTGCCGGGAAACGAACAGAAGCCACCCCCTCAGAAAACAGACAGCTTCCCACTAATCCGTTAATGACTCCAGCTTGCAGCCAGAAGCTGAACATCGTCTTGAGTCAGAGGTTTCTTTACAAAGCTGCTGTGTTTCTGCTCCTCTGCAGAGTGTACAGTAGTCAAAAGAGAACGTTCTGTTCAAAGGAAAACATTCCTTTGCACACTCACACACACACAAACACACCCCCACACATACACACACACACATATATATATATATATGTGTGTGTGTGTATATATATACACACACACACATATATATATAAAGATCAGAACATACTTTATTTCTTTATTTATAACAAATGTTTTAAATACAAGAAATGTATGTATAAAATGTGTTAAATAAATACAAATGAGAACAAGTATCTAAATGGAAACATGTGACTCTACAAAATATTTAATTCTGTTTCTTCTGGACCGATATAGTGGGTGTAAAATATCTTATTTTAAAACTATTTCCACGTTTAATACAACCTTTGTCCCGTTTGGTTCAACTGACAAAAAGCTAATTTGAAAATGTATGAAACGTAGCTAGCACTAACCGGCTTGTATAAGTGAGCACACCCTTAAAGGGTAGTGTTGGCCAGACGCATAGTGTCGTTTTATAGCATAATGAATGAACTATGTTACCTTAAGGTGCTATAAATAAAAGCTGTATATGTCAAACATGACTTAAAAAAATTTACTTCCTGATTTAACAAATCAAAGCAACTCTCCAAGTATGATTTTGGTGAGAAATTAACATTAAAAAGTTGATTTTACATAACATTCCCCTTTAAACGTCAACATCTTCCTGCTGCTTCACTTTTCTCATTCATGCTCTGACTTGTTTAATTAATCTTCTCTCCAGGATTTTCCTCCACCTCTCCAGTGTTTTTCCACTCTTCCATGTTAAGATTATCTATAAATTTGCTGCCTATTAAAGTTCTATTTCCTGACCGTTATGACCCAGCAATGCTTGTGACCTCATTCTGATAAAAACTGAACTTTTGGTCTTGTATGGCTTTCTTTGGACAGAAAACCTTTTAATTGACAAAAAAAAAATGCTGACAAACTGCATTGATGTGTTTTTTAATATAGATTTGTACTAGATAGTCTGCACTTCAGGTTTTGCTTCTCCATAATCGTTGGTTTCATATCTTCTTCTTTTACTTGATGGTGTTTTTATTTTAAAGACTTTCTTAGCATCAGTGTAGCCCTGCAGTCTCTTCTTGGTTTTAACATATATGAGCTGATTTCTAAGATTATCTTAGGAGAAGTATTTTATTTAGAGCAAGAAATGTTACTTGCAATAACTGCACTTTCAAACTGTTTTGGTTTTTACTCCTTTTTGTACTCTTTGTTTTTCTTTTTTTTTCTTTTGCAAACTCTGCTGTAGGTACAGAAATTGTTTGCTTGAACACTCTGGACAGGTTGCATGTCAGTCACATGCTATATTTACATTTCTGTTTATTTTGTTACTGCAGAGTGAAAGGTATTTCATTAGGGATTTATGTGGTAGACCAAAACAAATTACTGAATAATTTGGTATTAAAAGCAAAATTATACAGCACTGTTATTTTTTTTTTTTATTTTACAAAAAAAATAAACAAACAAAAACTGTGGCTTTTGTTTGTAGTGAACCAGTCTTAGTCACTACTTTGTTGAGTCTTTTACTACAGTTACACCTCAGGTAGAATATTTCTCTTCAAGTCAAGCTCAAGCTATGTCAGAATGGAGGAAATACATACATAAACATCACGTTTTTCCACAGATTCACACTTATTTGGATCTAAACTTTGACTGGGCCATTTTTACACATGAATGAGGATCACATCTCCTGGACATGGTATTTAGAATAATAGTGTAAATCCAACTTTGACCACTTGGTGGCGACAAAACCCCCACATATCACTAGTGCAGATTTCTCAGATGAAATAATCACACAAATTTAATGGGTAAATGAAACAAAAATAACTTACATTTTATTGAGTATCAAAAACATTTATCAAAGGGTATTTTATTTTTTGCTTTTAAAAATAATTTTGATCTAAAAAAAAAAAAAGACAGAAACTAATTAATGTATCACAAAAAGTACATTATTCAAACAGTCCCATATTATTTTAAGGTTGTAATAGTTCAATTTTGTTTATTTAACACAATATGTGGTAAAAAACAAAAAACAACAACAACAAAAAAACAGAAAATAAATAGCATATTGCTCATATCACTTCTATTATTTCCACCGAAATAATAGAAGTGATATCCATCTATCAGTGTTATACCATCATCTATACACAAAAAAAATAATAAACATTGGCAATATACAGTTAACTTATTGATTTATACTAATAAACAAAAACAAGTGTTTGATTAAAAACAGCTGCAACACAATAATTAGATGCTCTTTATTTATGTATTTACTTTGTTTAGTACAGGAATATTTTTCAGCCAAGTGAAAAAACATATTTCCTAGTTAAGCATCCTATAATATAAAATTGATGAAAATTCTAAAATCGTTTCATAAAAACAGATTTCAAAGTTAAACAAATCTTGAGAAAATATTTGTTCAACTGAATTGACTGAACGCACCATGTTTAAAATATATTTAAAATGTCTTCCCATTTGTGTTAAAGCACTAGGCCTTTTTGGGTTCATACCTTCCATTAGATACAGGGATGAAATGAAAGTTTCTGGCATTTGATCATTTAAATTTTTTTAACGGAAGTCATCGTTTGCAGAGAGGTTTCAAAAGATGAAATGAAAACATAACTTAAAATATAGAAAAATATGTGCAAATAATAATTTTAGTTCTACTGCCGAACATAGCTTCCCGCCCCAACATGGCGGAGGCGTTGACGTATAGCGGCAGAAGTTTTCAACCGTTTTCAGTACAGTTTCACCCCAGCTAACCATTGGCCAATCAACTAGCTTCAAGAACACGTAACAGCCAATCGGACCTTTATCAAAAGCAAATTAACCAATCGGAGGCTATGAGGGGCGGGTCCAACACTCCCGGATGCGTGATGGATTCCAATGCTTCTGAGAGCTAACATGTTTAGCCATTAAGCAACGGTTTCTGTCTTTGTAATGCGAAAGTATTTATTTTGGGGATTTCGTACACTTCAAGATGGGTTTGTTGACGATATTAAAGAAGATGAAGCAGAAGGAGCGGGAGATGAGGCTTCTGATGCTGTATCCTTTTCCATAACGGTTAGCTAAAAGCAAAGTAGCGTGCAGAATAAAACGCAAAAAGCAGAAAAAATGTGAGTATAAAGAAACAGTTGTTTGCTGCAGCACTTATATTTAACACTGCATGTTTTTCTCTTTTCTTATCACAATACCTTATACTTGAAAAGTGGATAAATATTTAACAATGCAGATAAATGAGGATGTCTAGGCGAGTTTAATTGTAGCATCATAATTCAAAGTGCTTTAGAGAAAACTGAAGGATCAAATGTAAAGAAATTAACATAACATTTTTTAAATAACTGACTGAGAAATAATCTCATTATAATTGTCCACTATAATCAATGGAAGAGAGTTTTGAACCTCATTCTTCTCACAGCTACACATCAAATCAAAGGGACCAAAACCAGATGGAATAATTGTCCAAACATGCAAGGCCTCAACCAAAAAAAAGGAACAAATCAAGTAATATAGTAGAGCCAATCTAAGAGTACAACCCTAATTATGAGGGTTTTCTCAAAATTAGCTGGTTTAAATTTGGCTTCTGGTTTGAGGATTCTCAATAAAGTGCCAAGGCAGAATATTAGTGTTGCTTTATTTAGTCATTTGCTATACAAAATGGCCAAAAAAATAAATCAAAACATTACAAATAGTAGTGTTTATCTGAAGCTACGTGGAGTTTCTTTAACTTTGCTCCCTGCAGAGGTCTGGATAACGCAGGGAAGACGACCATCCTGAAGAAGTTCAACGGCGAAGACGTCAGCACCATCTCTCCAACGCTGGGCTTCAACATCAAAACCCTGGAGCACAGAGGGTCAGTAACTCAGTCCTGGCGGACAAAAGCTTTGCTTTTCATTTTTAAAACATGGGAAAATCATGTGAGGCAGGAAAAACCTTCAGCGTCATTTAATCTGGGCGTTGGAAGTAATCATCTGTGAAGAGTGCTGATATTCCACTTTGATTTCACTCTGATGTTTTTTTGCAGCTTTAAGCTGAATATCTGGGATGTTGGAGGTCAGAAGTCCCTGCGCTCCTACTGGAGGAACTACTTTGAGAGCACAGACGGGCTGGTGTGGGTGGTGGACAGCGCTGACCGACTCCGACTGGAGGACTGCAGGCAGGAACTGAGCGCGCTGCTGCTGGAGGAGGTTCACCTTATTTCAACTTCTGGTTAAAGTCATGTACATAGAAACTATAGTCATGAAATGTAATGTTTCAGTATTTTGGTTGGTTTGTTTTATTGGCAACAATCAAGAATTACAAGTAAGTAGGTGAGAGTTTTACATAAACTAGTCATATATCAGTTTGATTGAAGATTAATGATGCTGTGTGACATGAATACAAATCTGCCACTCCGGAAGGAAATAATTAGATTAGTGAGGTAAAACTGAAACTATTAATCTATTATTGAGATTAAATCGTCAACTAATTGAATCGTCAACTAATTTAGTAATCAATTAACTGTTAACAGGCGTATAAATACTCTAAAAAAGGCCATTTGCTGAAAAGAACAGACTCTGAGCTATAAAAACATTTTTGTAAACATGATCTACTCAGAACTTGTGCCAACTTTAGCTTTTTGGTTCAAATTCTGCTAAAAGATGTTAAACACATTTTGCTATCCAATTATTAATCAGTAATCCTAAAATAGTCAACAAGAGTTAGCTGTACAGTGTCGATAAATCAACTAGAAACTGCTGAGGTTTCCAGATGTTAGAACATTTTTAGCTGCAATGATTCCTTTACCACAAATGATCAAGTGTTCAGTGAAGGAATGAATGATTGAAGAATGTACTTGTATTTATTGTATAAAAAAGGCTTATGTGGTAAAGTGAAAAATCTGCAGGATGTATCAAATTTTTGCAATTTCTTTTTATCCAATCAGAATATTTGAGTAGTTCCAGATGACTTATTTCCATCATCTTTTTTCGTTGCAGAGATTAGCTGGTGCAACGCTGCTGGTGTTTGCCAACAAACAAGATTTACCAGGAGCGTTGACCAAAGAGGCGATACGAGAGGTAAAATAAACAAGTCCCAACTTCTATAAATGACCTTATTTCGTTCATGTTTTTCTTTTTAATCCAGGCGTTGGCTCTGGATAGCATCAAAACTCATCACTGGTGCATCATCGGCTGCAGCGCAGTGACAGGAGAGAACCTGTTGGCCGGAGTGGACTGGTTGTTGGATGATATTGCTGCAAGGATCTTCACTGCAGAATGAGACTCTGGTTCTGTTAGAATTAGTTTTGCTTTTCTATTTTGTGTTATAAGAGATGTTTGATTTTCTTTATTAAATGGTTCTCTCTGATTGAGGTTCTGGTTCTGAATTGATTATATCTGCTAAGCAGAAACCTAGCAAAAGGTTTAAGTCCCATCCACAACCCATCTTGGTGGAAACTACACTTTTGTCAGTTTACAAACCATTTATGGATCAGAAACATGCAGCATAAAACTAGCTGGAAGCTGGTGGACCAGAACCACCAGCTTCCGGTCCAACCTCAAAACTTGAAATGTGGCAGATGTATAGTTCCCAAATGTATTAATGTCTGCTGGTCCATTTAAGGGCTAAGAGAATCAAGATGGAGGCAAAGCTTTCATCAGATCTGCTTTTATGTTCCAGACAGTATTAATGTTCATTAGTTTTAATATTTTTGCCATAAAAATAAGCTTCTTAAAAACAAACTAATATCAAATCCAGCAGCAAAGGAAAAAAAGGATGAATGGCTCCTTCCAGAGTCCAGAAATCATTTTTACATTTGTCTTAGTTTCAACCCATTGTGCCACCTGCTGGTTAAAAACTAGAAGTTTAAAATGTGTGCTTTTAGTCAGTACAGACCTGACAGCACATTAATTATTTTATTAAATCCAGCGTTCTAGGAATAATAAAAAAAAATTTTTTTTTTTAAAAAGTTAATGATTGAATTGGTGCCATTTTGCTTGGAGAAAAATCAGATCAAGTGTCTTTTTCCCCCTCAAATGCATGTTCCTACAATCCCAGGAACTACAACAACCCTAATATACACACGTCATTCTAATGCAGTTTAATTTAGAGACAATTTTTATACTTTATTTCAGTTTTAATGCACAGAAAACAGTTTAAAAAAATCTCAACAGCAAGTCCTTCAGATGCAGCTGGAGTCCTGCATAAGAGAAAAAAAAAAAAAAAAAAAGGATTGTTAGATAAACACGACTAGATAGATTGGTGGGAAGTAAAAGTTTAGAGAGCTAATAAACACCACAAAAAATCAGAACAATACCAATCAGTCATTGATTCTCAGACTGGGGCGGTAACAAACTCATCACGATGCAAGTGGTTGTTTCTAAAAATGTTAAATTCAAAAGAAGCTCCGATACTCACCAGCAAACCTCAGGCCAAAACGTCAGGCTGTCAAAAAAAGAGGTATAAAGTCAACATTTACTTAATAGATATAAACCATTACAGATGTGCAACCCATGAGAGAATCAAAGAGTTTGAGGCTGGGATGTGATCAGGGCTTGTTTTCAGTCAGACCCTCAGCCAGAACTCCATCAGAACTCAGCAGGTCACCTTACACCTGAGAAACTCAGGGTTCTCAGCGCCAATACTGAGCCAACAGGAGCGGAAACCAGCTGAGAACGGCGGGGAGGAGAAACCAAAACCACCGCGACTGGGATTCAGCACGGTGTATCATCATTTCTACAATCCCAGGAACTTCAGAGCTGGTTTTACATACCTGGAATACATAATCTGGTCAAAAGGTTTCATCGTCCTCCAGAAGAAAACCTACAAAAAGCAGCAAATTAGTGGCCAAGTGACAACCAGACTGTGATGAATGGTGAACGTGGTGGATCAGAGGGGGATACCAATCAGTCATTGCTTCTCAGACTGGGGCGGTATCGACAAGAAAATCATCACCTCCATTAGAAAAATTGGAACCATCATGCAAAAATTCATTTGGCCTCTACTTCTGAAAACGGCACCAAAAAAAAAGTAATGTACTTTTTTTGAAAATCAGTCATATGAAGGGCTTTGCATCACCAAACCGCACAACTTAAATATTCAATCACATTTTCAAATTTATTGGCACTTTGTACACCTACTGACCAGAGGATAAAATGGTAAATGATCCCAATAATTGGAATTTAGAATAAGTTAAAATTCTTAATTTCTTACTATAAATGATAAACGTCCACCGCTAACCAAGTTACAATTCATAAACCACTTTGCTGAATTCTTGTTGGTTGTGCAGGAGGCTCCACTTCTGCTTTTCAACAATCTACAGTTCTATAATTGTGCATCTGTCTGAAAGCTCTAAATACTGAGCAGATTAAAATCTCATTATCCAAGAATGATTTTGTGCAAAGAAAAAAAAGCATGTTTCATATAGATAATTAGATAAATCCTAATCATTAAAGGTCCCTTTAAAAAAAAAAAAAAAAAAAAAAAAAAGCTTCTTCAAGACACTCACCAATATGGTTCAGTTGACGATTTCCATCTGAAAAACAGAACGGTTCCAAAGTGATGATCACTGACATTTATTGGATTCTGATGTACAACCTGTAGCTAGGATGAGGTCAGAGGACATTTTTCAGTCAGAACTCTACCAGAACCACCAGCTCCATCAGAACTCAGCAGGTTACTTTACACCTGAGGGTGAGCGCTAAGGCTTGTCGGTACCATACTGAGGCAACAGGGGGGGATACTAGCAGAGATGGGGACATCCTGGAACCCCATGACTGTATCTGTCAGGCATCATTCCCGTCACCAACAAAAACATGCCACTTTGTTCAGCCCCAGTCAGAAGGTTACATTAACTCAAGCAAACTGGCATTTAGTGGTAAAGTAACAAATTTCAACCAACTGACTCAACATATCAATTCAAAAGAGAAGATCTCCTGTAGGAGTTTGTGTTACAGTGGCTTTGAAGAAGCCTCTGACTGAAGCTCTGTTTCCATCAATATTACTCAAATTAAAATGTTGAAAGTCAGAATTACTTCTCTGCTGAACCAATTAAAAATCAGACGAGACATTGATAAAACAATAAAGTGTTGTTATTTCTACTACAGATAAAATAAACTAGGTCAATTAATCATTAAAAAAAATACATACAAAAGATCCAGAGAGAACCCTGGAATATGCAACTTTCTGGTGCTAAAACACTGCAGAGGGATGGAATACTTCAACTTAACCTCAAGTTCTAACAGACTAGAGAATTGGTGCAAATATTGCGTTAACTGAGCTTCTCAGTTCAAGATTCACCACCAGCCCAGTTGGTGTTTAAATAAAAAAAATTAATCCCAATCCACCTGGAAACAGCCTGCACCAGTTCATACATCCATGTAAACCTTCTGACCAGAACTGCACCTCAGATCACTTCAGATATGGAAGAAAAATAAACTCACCAATATGGTTCAGGCAACTTCAACCTGAGCGGAGAGAAAGGAAAGTAAATCAGAATTAACATTTAAAAACAACTGAAGTAACGAGTTGTATTCAAGTACGCCACTAATTAAAAACCACATCCAAGTTAAAGACCAACATTCCTGCAGCTTTAACAGCGTTAAGACTGTACAAAATAACTGAAAAGCTAAACTGAGAAAGGTTTCTGTGTTGAGCTATTGTTGTTTTCCAGTGAAAAATGTAGACTTCCCAGTTGGGAGAAAAAAAAAATAAACTAATTTATTTCCTATTGGGAAACTGGGAGCAACTCCAGACTACTTGTAGTTACTACTGGCAAAGCGGATTTCCTGTTTCAATATGGCCGTTCCTCACATCAACAGTAGTAAGATGTGGTGGAAACACATTTATCCAAGAGAGAGTCTTAAAGGGACAGTGTCATGTTTCTCCAAGCACATAACACCATTTTACAGCATCATGCAGTGATTGTCACCTTCGGTTGTCCCTGCAACTCTGACCTGAACTAACTGAAAGAGACATTTGCATTTGGAAAGTAAAGCTTTAACTGATGTTTGAGCAGTTGGGTTGGATCAGAGTAATACCAATCAGTCATTACTTCTCAGACTGGGGCGGTAAAAAAGGAATCATCACATCCACCCATCTGCTGTTAGACATTATTGATTAGAACCGACCTCCATCTGCGCTTCGATCCAACACTGCGACTCGGGCGGCTCCTCCTTCCTGAAACGCAAACAGGAAGTCGTTTACGCCAAGCCGCCATCTTTAAGGTGAATCAGTTTTTAAAAAGGTCAAATCCCTTCCCAACGCATTTCCAATCAGACTGTTGGTAGCCCCAACAAGCCATCCCCTTGTTGCCGTGGCAATGCCAGTGGGTTCACCTTTTCAGGTCTGGCATTAGCACACGGCGTAAGACGCATGCGGGTGTCATCACTATGGAAACCAAATGGTGCGGCTATATTTTCCCCTTTCTGAAGTCACATTGCTCACCTGGATGAACGCCAGTTATGTGAAGGGGAAACCTGGATGACATCACTTCCTGATTTTGACCTAAAAAAAGGACGAGAGGCGAGATTAAAGGACTGAACTGGTTAAATAAAGGTGAATAAAAGCTGAACTCCACTGATGTCAGATGTTTTTTTTTCTCAACAGCAGTTCAGACGAACGAGATTCCAGATTTTCTCATCATTTCCAGCAGATCTACAAATAAATGGAGCCAAAACCTCAAATTTTCAGATCTTACCTTCAAAACGGGAACTCCATCAGGTCAGCGAAGCTGTTCTATTAAAAATAAAAACATTAGATCAATAAAAAGGATCAAATCACAAAGAGCCTGAAGAAACGGATGAATGCAGCTGCTCAGGTATTCGGATAATTTTCACATCGGGTCAAAGTGAGCTGAGTAGTTTTCATCACTGAAGCTGCATTACAGCTAAAGTTCTCCTACAGGGTGAAAATCAGCACAAAACTCTGGTTAAATGCTCTTTAACAAGCCACAGAAAATCTTTCAAGATGTAAAATCTCATGCAGACGAGATGAAGGACAAACCTAAAGTTTATTCAATTGGTGTAAGACGCTACACAACTTCAGAAAATGTAAAAATAAATTAGATTTATGCAATTAAAGGGTTATTTGAGAACAAATTGTCATTACTCATCTGCATGTGCAAGTCTACATCCTGTACTATTAAAATCAGAACAATTTGTACCCAGCAGTGGGTTGTTAAGACTTTAAGGGTTAATTTTCACCCCTCTAGGATCTACAGAAGATGTAGATTTAAAAATCCTTACCAGGACATGTTTATGAGTCTTCAGTCACAAATGTCGGCCACTTTAGAGTCACTGCAAGAGGAAAAGAGATTAGATCAGAACGAAGCAAGAATCGTCTCTGCAGGCAAGTTAAAGGTTTGGATGTTTGATCAGGGCTTTGGTGACAAACTGCCATCTGACATTTGAGTCGTCCAGGAGATTAATGGGTGCTAACCCATGTCATCCTTTCAAACAATACGACTTTCATCCTTAAACTAGACAGCGGTAGGATGTGAAGGAAACTTACCCATTTCTCACAGCTGATGCTTCACATCTGCAACAAAAATATGCAGGTTATTAACTTGCACGAGCTTCTCCTGTTGTCCCAAATGTTAATCTGAGGGCAATCAGATTAAAAGTTGACATCATTATGTTCAGGCATATGCTTGTCATAAAAGGTAATCATCAGATTTACACCTCCAGCTTTTATTAAACCTTAAACCTCGTTTACTCACCTCCAGTAAATTTCTTAAAACATCTCCAGCATTTATGATGTTATTGGGGAACAAATCCTGCAAGAAAAATCATCTTATTAGGCAATGTCTTAAAATAAAATATACATTGTTCTGTTTTAGGGCTGGTTCAGATAAATAAGCCGTCATCAGAAGAGTCAGGCATATGCTTGTCAATTATAAAATCATCAGTTTAAGCCTTTAGATTAATGGGAATTTCACCTAAAAAGCAGCTTACCTGCTGGGCTTGAGGCATTCATCCTCACTGAAGGTGTTGATCACATCTGTGGGAGAAAAGTGAAAAATTAGAATCAACTTTAAACCGAAATAAAAATCAGGAATAGTCAATGTTTGTTGGAGCTATAACGCTACTCAGAATCTGGTAAAGGGGTTTCTTCAAAGGTTGATTCGGTAAGAGAGAGTTCAAAAAGATTCATCACTGCAGCAAACAAGCTCCACCAGAAAGAGACTGAAGGCTGCGTGCGTTACTGGTTATTTCACCCCTTCATTTTATTTTACACATGACTTGTTTTCTCTTTCTTATGGGAAGAAGTCCAGTAGTTTTCCACTCATCAGAATGAATGGCTACCATTCAGAGGAGAATTTTTGATTCTCATATGAATAGATTCATAAATCTATTCCTTAGGAGTCAACTGGTACGTTTAAGACGGAAAATTGGGTGTAATAAATCCTTAATAAAGGACTGAACCACAAACAAAATAAATACTCTTTAGCAAAGGAAATTGATTGGAAGTCTTTAAGTATCATATAAAGTAAGAACGGATGAAATTGTAACAAACATTTAGTGAAGAGGTGAACTAACCCAAGAAGCACATATGAAGCAACTTGAAGGCTGAATCCCATTTCATCTCGACGTTTCCCATTCAATGTTGTAGTGGGAGCATCAGACAGTACAACTTTGAAGGCGTTTTAAGTGTTTAAAATATTTTGTAATGATTAAAATCAAAATCCATTCAAAAATACAAAAACGACAAATTATATGTGGTAACTCCTATCTTCCTGGTATCTTATAATAAATGTGAAGCCTTACGACAGTTTTCACAAGCTTACCACTCAAATTAAAATTAAACATGACCTGGATGCTGCTAATCCATTCCATTTGCTTTTGACACTCATCTTTAAATTTCTATCTGGCTGTATGGTTAGGAACACGAGCAGAAAGACTAATCCAGGGATAATAAATAACATTTACACAAAAATGGTGCGTTTTGGTACCACAGTGTGTCTATTGATTGGTTAGTGGTAATAAAAATAACTAAGAAATGGGATTCAGCCGACAATGCTTCCTAGTTAAACGCCAAATTAATAGTTACCTTCTTTTGCAAGAAGCCTCAAAATCCAAACCTGAAAATAAAAATAAAAAATTAGATTTCAGTGGCAAGACAATAAAAAGCTTGTTCCTGGTGGCCTCGTGCTACTCAGAATAATTGAATTAATTGTCTTCAGTGGATTATTCAGTGAGAGAGTTCAATTAGAACATCACTGTAGCATGAGGCAGCAAGATTTAAAAAAAATACTTTATTATGAGTATAAACTCAAGATGCAGACCTCACCTTTAGCAGCAACCCGTGCGCCATCTCTTCTTTGCTGAAGGACAAGAGCATAAATGTTAGCATGCTAATTAGCATCTTCTCAAGCAGCCAACACGTGACTGGTCCAGGCAGCATGGAGTAAGTTTCTGGAATGTACGACTAAAAAAGGTGAAAAAGCAACGTCTCGCATCAGAATAATAAAAGTGCAATCACAGTCACTCAGGACAGGTCTGTGAAAATTATCATCATTGAGAGACGATGCAACTACTAGCAGCCGCCAAGCGAGCAACGGCCATCGTTTTGATCTAGCTGGAAAATATACAATTTATAGCCGAAGTTTGGCGAAAATAACGAAGCGAAGAGTTCAAAATGACGTTTTGGATTAAGTATGGAGCATTCAGAGAGAAGGATTAGAACGATTTAAAGGCGGATGGTGGAGGATTGTTCTCAGCTCCTTCGTGCTGCACCATGGAAAGCAGCGAAGTTTCTGGATTAATTACATCTTAAAGCTAACTGCGGGCCGCAGGCATCGGTCAGTTCCAATTCTATTTTAGATCATCTATGTACAATAATACAACCATATAAAATAATATTATAATATAAGAACTGTTCTGAAGAAGGAAATAATCCATCTTACCAGCAGCAGAGAGTAGGAGGAAGTGGAAGAAGAATCCGGTGCGTCTGCTTTTTATGTCCCGCTGCTTTGGCTCCGCCCACCCCGGAACGTTCAGCGGGAAAACGACTTTATCAGCTTTATTTTATATATATTAAGATTAGAGCACATTAAAGAAAGCGTATTATAGCAAAAGTATCAAATTTCTCTTAAGAAACATATTAACTTGTAAAATACGTTTTAAAGCTGCGAAACGTTATTGATGACATCACTTCCGTTTCACGGATTCCGACCACAAGGTGGCAGCAGATCCATTCATTTTATGCTTATGCTCTTTTTATTTGACACGAATAATTTTTTTGATTCCACAGTAACGATTAAAATAAATTAACCAGGTAAAAAAAAGAATAGATTAAAAAAAATCACTCGTTTTTTCAGTTCTTCAGAAAAAAAGAATGTGTTCAGCAGAAACGTACATATTCCGCAATCTGCATATATTTTTGCAAGATTTACAAATGCAATTGAAGTAACTCAACATTCCCACCGATAAACCTATACAACCAACCGTTGACGTTCCACCCAGGTCTGCGTGGCCTAGGCGGCGCCACAAAAAATTGTGCCCTAAATCATAAAAAGATTTTGTTTTTTTCATTGCGTTTTTGCATGTCTGATCAACACAAACAGGCACCCCGCTGTACAAACAACTCTCCACTTTATGGAGTGGAGAGTTGTTAGCACTGTTGCTGCAGGGAAAAGATCTTGTGGGTACATTTGGGGCTTATTTGCATGAATTTTGCATGTTTTGCCTATTTAGTTTCTTTCTGGGCATTCCAGCTTCCTTCCATCATCCAAAAGTTGGTTGGTCACTCTAAATGTCGTCACCTTTCAGCCATTGATTGTTGAACACTGACAAACTTAGCATTAAGTTGTTGTGATGCAGTATTTTTATGTTTGCACTAAATTAACTCACTGCTACTTACATTTCAAAACAGGATCAGCAGACTTTGGTTGTAGATCCAGGATTTCCTTTTCAGAGATTAAATTATGCTTGCACAAAACCTGTTGCTGTATTTGTTATGTTTGCATAGGTATCAGTCATGCTGCATGTAGAAAAACAACAACAGCAGGATTGTTTTGGTCTAAATTGATTTATGTGGGGAAAAAACAGTCTTTAGTTATAAATATGCAGTTCTTCCACTATGGACATACCGTGTCCTGCACAATGATTGGCACCTTGTTAGAGATGTATAAAAACCCTTAAGATAGTTTTTGGTTTGTTTGTTTTCTGCTTCTTTTTTTTTTTTTTTTTTTTTTAATGAATTTTCATCTTAAAATTTGAGGGAAATCAAACTTTAATTCAACCTGATTATCAAAAAACACTGCCACGGCTATTGAGTAACCTTTGAGTGACATTTATGACATAAATGTCACTGAGATGTGTTTTGTAATTTGTAGTAAATTGCTCTATTTCTTAAAGGATATCCAGGACATGTTTTTAAGTAAACTTAGTCATTAGAAGTGTTCTTTTATGACGCGTTTTAGAATCTTAGTCACTAAATACATAAAAATGCGTAAAACATTAATAATTAAGGCAAAAACTTGAAAAGTTCTTAAAAATTTATTGAAAATACAGTTTATTTATACAAAAAATCAATCGTCGACAGCTCTTAAACACACACTGAAGGACACCAACTGTTGTAATAGCCCCAAAAACAAAATAAATCTTAAATATTAAAATATATTTAAAATAATTATTTACAAAGCATTTTGTATAATTTACACACAACTCCTGTAGATATAAATGTGTTGTATAATAATATTTTAATTAATTTCACATGAAAATAAATATATAACATAAACATTGCCACTTTCTGTGCAAAAAAACACAGAAAGTGGCAATACACAGTTGCTCAAATTGTTGTCTTTTACACTAAGTTGTAGTTTGTCCATTCAGGTTTCTACAACCTTCATCAGAACAAAATAATAGGAATAAAAAGTTGTAGTTAATGTTTTTCTGTGCTGGCATGTAGGTGTTTAAATATGTTTCTATAAATACTGTTAATCAGATGCATTGAGTGTGGATATGAGTCAGAAACATGTGTAAAGTGGTTGTGTGGGTTTGGGTGTGTTTCCAGACTCCTTAATGTCAGCTGATCCCTGATCAGCCTTAAATAAAAATGCGGATGTTTCTGAAACAAAAACTCCACCGATCATTCATCGCTGCTTATGAAATCTTCAGTTCCTTTAGCAGTTACACATCAACACATGAGCGGTTTCATCATGCCAACCCAAAGGAAACAAAACCTCATGCTCCTGACGGTGAGATAAATATATAACCAAAAAAAAGATTTTCTCACTCTTCAGAATAAAGTAGAAAATTAAAGGAGCAGCTCAGTCACAAATGTTAAGACTTCAACGCAAAATCCACAGCTTCACTCCTCCAGGTGCTGAAATAAACACCTGCAGTCTGCAAACTGAAACAAAGCGATAAGGCTGCACTGAGCAATTAAGACTCGGTAACAAACATCAATAATTATTGCTTTTGTGACCTAATCTAAGGTCCTGTAAATGTCAGGGTTGAAGCTCCAGCCCTGATTTCATTATGTTGGATTTAAAAAAGTCTCTACTGAAACTCAGCCAGCACAGATAAGTGCAGGTTCTTCTTCTTCAGCGAAGGCGAGGTCGATGTTGGCGAGGAGGCCGTCACAGGAGTAAGCGTGACGCTGTAGAGGTTGGCGATGAAGGCCTCCCAGCCACGACGAAGCGCCCGGTCAAACGCCTGAAGGAAAAAGAAGATAATTACGCATAAATTAAACCTGGAGATTAGTCCGGCTTTAGTTACTTTGGATTACATTTTAATGTTTTCTTTTATGCTTTTTACGCAAGATTGTTCATATCTCTTATGGTATTTTGTTCTGGTCACCTGTAGCGTTCGCTGGAAACTGAAATTTCCCTGTTGGGAGCACAAGCTGCCTATTGTTTCTATGTCACTCTTTTCTGGGAAAGGAAAGTAACTAGGAAATAAAGTCTGATACGAGTGGGAATATTTACATTTCAGGGACTTTTACCAGCAGGAGCTTCAACAGAACCAACAGTGGTGAAAAGGATCATCAGAAGTCTCAATAATATGGCTCTTCCCATTTATTTCCAAGGTCTAGAAAAGTTAAAACAGTGTTTCAAAGAATCTTTGTTCAGATTAGAATGACCCAGTTCACACACAAACAATTTAGACATTTAGATTTTGAGCTGGTGATCAAATGTGGCTTTGATACCTTAAATAAAATAGAGGAAGATCTGCTTGGAGGGTTTCCAATGAATAATTTGAAAAAACAAAATAACTCTGTGCCTGAGACATCCAATAATAATATCAAAAACGATGAAAGCTTAAGTGTAAAGTTGTCAGCCAGAGGAGAAGGAGCAGCTGGTGGTCTTCAGAAGATATTTGTCCAAAAAGAGGTTTTCTCAAGGCACAACATTTATTAAATCCTTTAATGCAGAAGTACAACAGTGTTTTGTACTTTCAAAATCTAGTCTGAAAAATTTCCGGAGAGTCAGACGTGATCCATGGGGCTTGGGTCAGTGGAAAAACTTCATATTTGGCCATTTTCAAGCTTAAAAAGTCCTAATCTGGTGGAAAAGGGGGTCTGACTGTGAGAATTATTCTGGTGGATTAACATCAGAGGAATGTTTTCACGCCGCTGGTTTGATAGGAAGGCTCTCGTTACAGTCCACTGATCAAAGAACGAGACACCAGAGACTCAGGAATGCCACCTCAGAGTGAGCGAGTCTCAGTCGGAGCAGAAAATCTCTATGACATGTGAGGATGGTAAAAGTACACGTTTTGCATCGCCTGCTGACCTTTGTCCCCTGGTTTAATTTTTATGACCCATTAAGGGTGAGGTAAAGGAAAAATGCAATTACTGTGTTGGTGATATGCACCAGTGGCTGCTGTACTTTGTCCCAGGTGGTGATGTACTATTAAGGTGATATGAAGGGTTTCCTTGGTGATTAATAACCAATGATGAGCCAGAACTTTGCCCTCTTGTTCCACATGCTCGGTTACATAACCTTTAAGGGGATTAAAGTTTAACCAAGTGGCATAAATGTGGAATTTGTCTGACATCTTAATCTGGCAGAAACAAAGTCTCACCTTGCGATAATTCTTCCTCTTCACCATTTTCAACCCTTCCTCTTGCTCCTTCTTCATCTTCCTCTCTTCCTCTGACTCTTCCTCCTCTTCTTCTCTCCCTCTCTTGTTGTCTCGGATCAGAACCCGGTCATCCGCAAACTCCCGAACTTGGAAGTGAACAAGGCCAGGCTCCTTCATCATTTCTTCCTCCGTCTTTACCTTCATCTTGTCTTCCTGAACTTCCGGGCTGGACTTCTCGTTTTGGGTTTGGTCCTCTTCAGCCTTTTCGTCCTTCTGCTTCCTCCTGGTGCTTCTTCTCCACCTGCTGCTGAGGCGGCTTGGCTTTCTTTGCAGGAGAGTCTCTCCGTCGTCCTCAATCGCCCCAAACCCCTCCACGTCTTCATCTGCCAACGTGTTGGGTCCCATTGAGGAGGAACTGCCATCTTTGACCTCAGCCTCAACGTTACCACAGTTTACTTCACACCCGTCGTCTGTGGCGGGCTCGGGTTCATCAAGGCGGCCGTAGAAGCCGCTGGATTTATCAAGGAATTTGGGGGCCCGGATGGAGCTTCGAGTTGAGATTTTCCTCGAATTTCTGCCGATTGTCATCTTGTCTTTGCTTTCTTCTTAAACGCTTCTTTGTTTTTCCTAAAACAGAAAAGATATGACAGATTAAGAGATTAACACCATTACATAATCCTTCCGCATTCTTTAGAGATTATCTATTATGCTTCCTTGAACAGGGTAGCATATATATATAGTACATGCTCATTGCATTTTTTGCACAAAATCATTCTTAGATAATGAGATTTTAGTCTGGTCACTTCTGCCTATTTTGGTGACTAAACATAGAGTCCCAGAGACCCTAAAACCATTTTCCCCCCCAACTCTCGAATGTGAAAATTGCTGCAAATTTATGTGCAATTATACAACTGTACATCTTTGAAAAGAACAAGTGGAGCCTGCTGCACAACCAACAAGAATGCAGCCGTTTTTAAGCCCTTTTACTGTTTTTAGACCCAAATGGAAGTACAAAATTGCGCAAAAATGTGAATTTTGCATAACAGGTCCCCTTTAAATTAAAATGTTCTTGACCTTCAATCAGCTCAGGTCACTCTCAAAGGGTCTGATGCTAAGAAGAGATAAAACTGAAAAGTCAGTACTGTGAAAGATTATTACCGGATAATTCTGGTACAAATTCCAGCTTCGTTGGTACAGATTGTGCGAAACCCTGCAGGTTTATCAGTGTAGATCAGCTGCTGTGGATTGTATGCACTGTAGAACGTCAATGCCAGTGTTATCAGGGTTGTCATTGAGTCGGATGTCAAAACCAAAGGCACATTGTTCTGACAGATAAATACAAACACGGACAGTTCGACTTTGATATCCAGCTCTCCTGCATATTGGCAAACTACCAACCACAATCACTAACTTCAAACTGAAAGGCAAAGTTGAAGCCAGGACACTTTTAGTATGACTCACAAGTTACTAATAGATAGGATATGATATTATCTAAAGCAAAATACCATGACGTCTTTGTAGGTTTGGTCTTTATTTTAATTGGGCAAAATAAAATAAACTTAACCATCTGTCTGACAAAGTTACTTTAATTTTTAGGGTGTGGTTTAGGTTTTAGCATCATGGTTCATGTAGGAGCCTTAAACAGGAGCAACTCATGCAGAATTTGATTCATCAAAGTGTGAATCAGTCTCATGCTTTGACTGCAGCTGGGAGGGACTGCAAGGAGATGACCTTGTTGCCTGTGAGCGCTTCAGGAAAGGGACGGCCCCCACAGGTAAAATCCACTGTTGAGAAAAGTAAAAATGACCAAAAATCTCAAACACTGGAAACAGAGTTTAAGATTATTAACACTGTCTCTAGATTTTGATGATGTTCTATTTCCTTTTTTGTAAAGAGTCGGTCTCAGTACTAGCCAAACATATCAATAAAGTTTGTAAAGCTTCTAAATATGTGGTGTTAATACATCCGGGAATAGCTTCAAACCCACTTTTATTGTGTTTTTAATCTTAAAATCCAGTGGAATTAGCTAGCTGAACTAATCTCTGAACATGCTAACTACTATTAGCTTTACAAGCTAACAACAATCTCTGCATTTTGTAACTATATGTTAACTAAAACAGGTTGTACAGAATGTATGAAAGATTTAACGATTGTCAGATGAAAATGGTTTAGTGCAAATATTACGTTTTAAGCGAGGCAGCCATGTTGGATTTTGAGGTCGAGATCAGTGAGAAACCTTTGAATTTCTCATGTGGAAAGAAACTTACCAAATGTTATCTTACTTTGTGATGGTTTCTATCACATTACACCAGTGGTATACAAGGTTTGGTCCAATATTTGTCACCTTTTAATGTTTGAATACATAAAACAGAGATGTGCACTGTTGCTAATGTTGCTAAGAGTTGTTAGCAGCGTCACTGACTGAAGTCAAAAGAGGAAATGTTCTTTCATCTGGAAAAACTTAAATTTCTTAAACATATCAGCAGTTGGAGTGAATGCCAAACATGTTTCCCCATGTTTTTTTGTTTTCTTCCATGCTCCTATTTTGGGATTAAACCAGATGAACCGTCAACCACAGCGGATCAGAGGCAGAACCACTTTGCATGCAATGACACCGAGCACCACCGATGTTCTTCTGCCCGACACAAACCAAGTAATGGAAAAGTTGGTCTTTGTAAAAAAAAAAAAAAAAAAACACATTTAAAAGAAGCATAATATGTTTTAAATAGATGTTACTTAGATGGTAAATTATCCTCCTTCAGAGGACGCCCATTTTGAATCTAAACAAAACATCTCAATGTAAGGGTTTTTTTTTTTAAACCTAATTTGACTTTATTATTATTATTTCCTGGTTTTGATAAGTCAGCATATTTTTAACTGGATAGTTGTAAAATTAACATTGAAATGTAGCTTAGATGTTTATTTTAGTCACCATTTGGGTTTTTAAGTTTTCTATAACTTAAAGGGAAAAAAATCCTAAACTTCATAAATAAAAGGTGGTAATTTACATCTTTTTAAGATCAATTTTCATGATAAGTACAACTGCTGGTAGCAGAAAGAAATCATTCTGGATATAGAATAACTAACTAATAACAGCTGAACTGAATTAATATAAAAATGAAAAGTATAGTAAAGTCTTACCTGCTGTGGTCCAGAGTCCTTTTCCTGTTCTGTGTGTGAATGACTAAGGATGGCTCACTTAAACGCACTATAAGCTCCGCCCCAACGTGACGTCATTAATGAGCTGAGCAGAACCAGCAGCAAAAAAAAAAAGTTCCTATCAGAGACTCTGTCTGTACTGTTCAGACACACCTTCTCTTTAAGCTCTAAAAGTAAAAAACAAAAGTTCTGCACTGAAAACTAAAACACAAACTAAGCGTGTCTAAAGAAAGTTTTACGTTCAAACTCTTTAAGATCTAAAATATGCAGCGATTTATCTCTGCACCTTTTGCAGGCTTCCTATTATCAGTGAATAGCAGTGATAATGTTGAAGCTGAACAGCTGTCAGCAATAAATTAAATATCTCAAAGGTTGATCAACCAGTTACCTTTAACCCACATTACATCAAACAACAGGCTGGGGAATCTGGCTAAAAACTAAAATATCTGATTGTTTCATAAGAGATATTTTTTCTAAGAAAAAAAAATACAGAAAATATGTGAAGTGTGCATCAGAGTATTCGGGAACTAGAACTTTGTGTCTAATTCTGAGGATATGCAGTATATCAGCAGAATAAAGACAACTTTACAGAGGAAAAGTCTTAATATTACGACAAAAATAATAATTTTATTGAGAAAAAAAAATCATGCTCTGGAGTGACCAATCAGTTGTGTAGATGTTTCTTTCAAATAGTTGCACAATCGTTTCAAAGTCCTGATACTGATAATAATTTGATGCATATACATTAAAAGATTAAATATTTCCGAAGTAAAACTTAACGAGTTCTCATAAAATTAGTACTTTATTCTCCCAATATTATCACTTTGTTCTTGTATTATTTTGACGCTATTGTCGTACAAGCGTCGTCTAAAGCAAAACAAAACAAAAAATATTAATTTGCCCCAAATATCGTTGTAGAGTTGAGTCCAAAGTTCAAATAGATAAAAGCTGTGAAAACAAGATGGCGGCCTTGGGCGTGCTGATGTCACTCTGAACTGTAGAAATGGTGGAAAGAAATAATCCAGATTTTCCAAAAATGTAATTTTCAAAAAACAAAAATTTTATTAACCAATAAAATCCATAAATCAAACAATATTTGATGTCTTTATGATTCATGGAAACTATAATTAAAGTGATTTTAAAGACTGAACAATTGAATTATTTGAACCAGTTAACTGTAAAATTAGGCACCTGAACTGTGCAGGTTCCCAACAGACATGATTTATTGGCTGTTATTCTAACTTGTCCACATATATAAATCAGAAGTAATAAAAAATTAACTCCCATAATCTAACAGTCCAATGAAGCCGTTGTTCTCTTTACAACTTAATTAGCTTCATATTGTTGCTGTAGAGTAAATTTCTTCTTTATGACTTTACTTCAGTCCATCCAGGTTGGCAAATATTTGTTTCTGACGATTCGTTGCTGAGCCACAGGTCTTCAACCTGTGGCTCAGCAACCTGTGGCTCATGATAAATGGGACTCGTGGCAAAGAAACTGCAATGGTGTACTATCAACTTCTGCCTACAAACTCAGAAAGTTTTAGATTAATCTCAAATTTTTTATAAAAACCAAAACAGAACAAAAACCAAAAAAAAGTGGAAAATTTCAGAGTTTGAAAAGCTGTCAATTTTTGACTTTTGGAAGTCAGAAAAATGAAAAATTGAACATTTTGAACTTTTTTGGGAGGGCAGGGGTCAGAAATTTCCAAGGTTTTTCCTAGAAAAAGAGTTTTTTTTGGTGGAGATTTACTACTACTTTTTTTAATCTACAATGACCATAATATGCCTTTGTAAGATGTTTTAAATATGCACTTAAAGCAGTTTTTTCTCATTTAATAAACTGACTTCCAATTACAGAATGACACTAAAAATAGCAGTAATACTGTTTTAAATCTATTTTTGTCATTATGTTGTAAATCCTGTTCTTTTCTTCATTTTCATTTCCCATAAGTTTCAACATCCCACAGAAGGAAATATATCCATCGTCTTTTCTGCAAAGCTTCTATGTTTTTCCTTATTTTAAAACCTAAAAACAGAAATAAAATGTGATTCTTTAAAAATTACGACACATTTCCTTAAATAAATCTCAGAAATGTTAATTTTCTTTTTTTAAGTTCATGCAGCATTTGTGGTTATAAACAAATCTTATTTAGCTGGACTGACAGCGAATATGGCCGAAGCACCTAATTATTGTTTTATCTTATCATTACATTGACTACTTGCCAAGTACAAGATGAGATATGAAACCTTTCTGATTACATAATGATGTCTGAATGCACGTATCTTTCAAATGGTTCCTTCAAACCAGAAGTTGCATTCTTTATTTTCTGTTCTGGATCAGATTTGCTCCAGAACTGATCGTCCCTTTTCTAGTAGAAAATATTTGCCCGTCTTCATTCTAGTTACAACTTTGGTGACTAAACACAAATACAAATCATTTATTAACCAAATATTTTGTAGGTCAATAAAATGTTTTTAGTTTTTATTTCCAGTTGATCAGCAAACCCTGCAGGAGTGCATTTGTTGGGGTTTTCATTTCTAACAAGAGCATTCCTCTGACATTAAACGGGAATGTTTACAGCCAGAGAAATTTTGAGATTAATCTCATAAATATTCTAGAAATAACTTGGAAATCTGAGTGTCCCAAAATTTTTCCAGAAATTGTACATTTTCAACTTTGTAAATTCAGATATTTCCAAGTTTACTTTCTAAAAATTTTCTGAAATTAATCTAAAAATGTCAGATTTTCTCTAGAAAATGTTCAACTTTCAGAGCTTATAAATGCCCTTGGTTTTTCTAGAAGATTTCTAAGATGAATCTAAATATTTCTGAATTTTTGGCAGAAATGTATTCCTCTTTACTTTTTCTGCCTAAAGGTCCTGTTACGCTGTTAGATGGTAGAGGTAGATGATTAGCTGTGTGTGAACCAAGATCCCAGTTCCTGCTTCTCAGACATGCATGTTGAAGCATGAGGAGTTGATGACATCATCAGCTGTTGTTCTGTTAAACCCTGAAAGCTTGACACTGAGTACGTCTGCACAGAAAGCATTAAAATGAGAGTGAATCATTGTGGATCTAGCAGAGTTACGACCTCAGTTCCTCTTACTCACATCCCAAATGGTGTGTGTGTCTCTTCTCACTCCATATATGGTCGCGGAGCGGAGACTTCCCCACTCAGAAGGCGTAGCAGCTGTCAGTCAGCTGAGGTTAGAGGACGATGATGGATTATGCTGGAGGACGCCGCCATGAGGCAGAAACAGGTGAGGATAATTAAATCTGCAGCTCATCAAACAGCTGAAAGCCAGAATGATCGTTCAGGTGCAGACTGAACCGATGAAAGTCAGACAGGTGAGAGGTGTGACTAAGAAAAGTCCTCCTGAAAGTGAAGAGCGTCGCCTGACAGGCTCAGACAAAAACTGATGCACCGATGACAAACATGGCAACATGTTTGTGAATATCAACGTAAAACTAGAGCAGACCCTGTCAGATTTTGACCAGGAATAAACAAACATCTGGGCGTTGGATCAATTATTGGCCAGTAAATCAGTAAATTGGTGGTTTTTGCCTATTTTTCCTATAAATTTCTTTTACTCATATGAGATTTGGATTCTTTTGCAAGACGGAATAATAATTATTCCAATAGTTCATTGGCACAAACCAGACTTTTAAGTGCTTTCCATAACTTTTTCAAAGGGTTAAGGTCAGTTTACTCTCATCCCCAGAACAACAGTGAGGCTCAGAGTAAATGTCAGCATTTCAGAAATACAAATGAATGGAGCAAATACAAAGTAAAGAAACATAACATGAATAAATGTGATCAATAAGGCATGAGCATAATGCTGATATGCAGCCTCTACCAAATTACCTGTAATATTAAAAAAAATAAATAATGAAAAATGTCCTAATCATTCAGTTGTGTAAGTATTCAAAAAAATATTGCGGCAATGTTTTTAAAAAGAAGCAATGAATTAATTTAATTTCTAACATTATTTTAGATGCAGAGAACCAGCAGGTGTCTTTGAATACATTCTGGCAAGATCTTTGATATTTAATAAAATATTGACTGGTTTATGTCATTTGTAAAAAACAAAAATTAAGGATCAGAAAATATTTGCCTGTAATAAAGTAGACCGATTCAGGAATTTGATTGTCGTGAGAGTGAGACCTCCTGTTTGTATACAAGCTTTGTTATTTTAAGTTAATCTTAAAAATGCTTCATTTATCCAAAAAGGAAATTAAATGTTGTGATTCGCTGCTGGTCATTGTTTTGTTTTAGAGTCACTAGATTTATGGCTGATTGCTTCATTAATAAAGGACTGACAGCCCCCCCAGTTTGACCCCGCCCCTCAGAACATTTGGCCCCGCCCACTTTATTTGGGGGTGGGGCTACGTCACACATTAATGACCAGATGAATCGCTGATCTGTCCTTGTTGCAGAAACACGACCAGTGTGACGACGCCACTCTGATAAAATAATGTATCTATTATAATGAGATAATTATAATTTTATTATCTCATATAGTCTCATATATAGTATATAATTATATAGTATCTCAATATACTATTGAGTATCTCAATTGAGATAATCATTATAACAATATCTCATAATATTATGAGATACTATCTCAATACACTAATGATAGTGTCTCATTATAATAAAATTATTTATTTAAAATGAACTAACTACGAAGTTTAAAATTACCCAACTACTAACTAACTTTAAAATGAACTAACTACTAAGTATAAAATGAACTAACTACTAAGTTTAAAATGAACTAACTACTAAGTTTAAAATGAACTAACTACTAAAATATAAAAAGACCTAAGTACTAAAGACGAGCAAGTTTAAAAGGAACTAACTACTAAGTATAAAAAGATCTAAGTACTAATTTTAAAGTTACCCAACTATGAACTAAGTTTAAAATTTAAAATCTTTAATAAATCTCTGGCACAATGTCTTCCAGATATATGATCTCTTCAGGAGGAACAAAGGGCTCGACGGCTGTAACTTCGTCAAACTTTACCTTTGGTTCCTCCTTCTGTTCTTGAAAATCTTCAATAAATCGGATCTCTAGTACAATGTCTTCCAGATATATTATGTTTGAAGCATCTTCAGGAGGACCAAAGGGCTCAACGGAGAAACCTCATCAATCTTTGGCTCTGGTTACTCTTTCTCCATCTGAAAA
>CAEGAD010016925.1:0-15672 GCA_903067055.1 Poeciliopsis paucimaculata | reverse complement strand
GTCAGCAGAGAGATTCTTTCTCTTTCCCATATTGCTTGAAACCTGTGGCCTGCTTAATAATGTGGAACATCCTTCTTAAGTAGATTTCCTTTAATTGAGATCACCAGACCTACTAATCAACCAGCTCTCTGAAATTAATTATAATGATTCAAAGAGCCCTGACACACAATACCATCTATAAATTTAATAGCACAACAAAAAATTTAAACTTTATGAGACTCAAATGATACGATAATTTGTTTGGATAATTAAAGAAAATTTTCAGTTGCATTATAAAATGGGAGACAATTGAATTGAAAATATATTCAATCCAAAGCACTGCTTGAGAAACTTCAGAGGACAATACAAAGTTGTCGTACTAATTTAGAAGTGATCGTGCTGATCTGACGACATTGTTCAGGTATTACCTGAACAATGTTGTAAGATTGTAAAAATATTTGACTGGTCTAATTGAATTTCTTCAAACACAAACCATCTGATGTTAATAACGTTCATCCTTCCATTTTCTTCACCCTCTGCTGGGTAGGTGGGGGTCCACGGGAAGGTCCAGGTCCGTCACAAGACAAACAGAACAAACACTCTAGCATTAATCCTTCAGGCAATTTACAAGAATCAACCAGTTTTCAACCACTTACAGTAAAATACTTAAATAAGTTTATCATTGAGATAAACTCTGATTTACCATAGTTAACTTGATTCAAGATGTAGCAGTGGTCATATAAATCAAAAATAATGAGAAAAGAAACTGTAAAATTTGGTAAAAAAAAAAAAAAAAATGAGTGCAATGAAAGAAAAAGCTGAATAATTTTGAATCTGAGCCTATTTTAACTACTGCCATTAATGTATCTGTTTTAGATATTACGGCTTACCCACACTAGCTGTAATGTCGACAGCAAGTGCTCTAAAAATATTTTGAAAAATACAATATGAGTAAGGCCAAATTATCATCTTTTTGACAGCTGAAACTGTGTTTACAAATTAAAACCTTTCATTTCAAAGGTATATTCACACAGCCTATAAACAGGAGTTTTGTTGTCAGTCACTGGATTTCTATCATTAATCCCCACACTATCATCTAAACTTTTTTTTTTTTCTTTGTTTGTTGCAACCTTTAGTGGAAACTTTTGTCTATGACAGTCTGGCAGCTGGATGAGAGTCAAACTCTGATGATGGTGTTTATTGACTCTGCAGACACGCAGCGATACTTTCAGAAGGCAGTATCAGTTTACACAATGACATAATGACTTAGTTACACGACACCGTTTGTGATAAGTAGCAGTGTTTAGCAAAACTACAACAACAGTGTTTAGCATTCAGTTTACCTTTAATTACAGGAAATAAAGTGACGCAAGACAACAGGAACACTTATGGCTTGTGTGTGGGTTTGTTTTTGAATGAAAAACATATTGGAGTAGGGAAAATGCTGCAGGAATATTCAGAAAAATTAACTAAATTGGGTTCATTTTTGGTACGGAAGGAGAACTGGATGAATTATTTCTCTTGTTGATAATCGGTTCACCTAAAGACATATATTGGCTTATTTTTGTGAAGGCCAGGAATGTTTGTCGTGACTGTGGCTCCGACTGACTGTGTTATGAAAAGAAAATATGACCTTCTGATTGTCATTCTAAACAAAGTGCTTTGCTTTTTGGAACACTGATTGAAAGAAGTGAAGACCGAAAACTGCATTGCACAGTTTTTAACAAAAATGTTTCACTCCTCTGAACAAGTGTTTTGAAAATGCAATCCCAATGACATTAGATTGACCTATAATAATCTTTTGTTCCACAGATTATGTGCATTATACAGCCACAATATGGAATATTAATGGTTTCAAAGCCATAGTAATGAATCTTTTTTTTTAAAGATACTTTTGAATTGAATTTTAGTAAACTTTCAATTGACTAAAGCTCAAACCAGCTATTTCTTGTTTGTTTGCGGCTGTAAATCTAATTGTCGTCAATTAGTGATGAATGGCAGGACTGGAGAAACTGAATCTGAAGGTTTCTCTTTTTCTGGTGAACATAGATTTCATGCTTTTATGTATGTTCTCTTTACATAGTAATAAATATATATATATATATACGTATATATATAGATCAAGCTTATTACTGATTTTATTGGTCAATATTTAGAATATAATTACCTGATTTCATTCAAAGTCTAAGAAAGACTGTATTTCTGCAACACATATATCTTATTCCTGTCTGTACAGTTAGAATGTTTGCAGATTAAGCAATAACATCTACTCCTTCATACTGATTACGAGTAGAATAGAATAGAATAAATATAACATTTATTGTTGCTTTGTGAGGCAATTCAGATGTACCAGCAGCACATACGAATAACAACAAAAAAGTGACTAATAAGAAATTATATTTTAGTTATGATTGTCTTAGTAACAAGATTTTTTTTTAATATACAAATGATCTTAAGGTGCTTTATCTCTTCCTAAAAGTGTGAAATGTATGACTCCAATTTAATTATGATAAACTTTGAGAAATGTGAGGGTTTTAGAACAGATCTGAGCATGTCACTGATGCAAAACATGAAATAAGGGGGACATTAGTTCTCCCATTTAATATCTTGAAATCCATCAAATGCTTTTTGAGGTTAGTTTAGATACCAACTATTAAAACCGCTTTAAAAATACATGCCTTAAACCTACGTAAGCTGAAACTGATTTGTGAAGAACAAAACTATGTGTTTGTTAAGCTTTCAGGCGCTCTCAATAAAACCAATATAATCTGAAAGGGAAACAACTTGAGCCCTCTCTACATCTTCCCTTAAACCACAGATAATTTCCTTTTCACTGTTTTCATTTCAGTTATTTATTCCAACCATGAGTTCCTGTAAAAGCTCTGGAACAGTTCAGGTCTTTGCATTAATGGTGACCCCTTGAATCCATTATGCATGTAAAATGAATCGTAGGACATCCTGGATAAGAGAAGCGAACTCAAGTGTCTGTGGAAGAGCCCACTTGTTCCAGGGTACAGAGCCGCTGAATGTGCAGCTAGTGCATTAAAAGTGAAGTTTATCATTAAACAGCCTAGCGATGTTTATCAAATGTTTGAGCTTAAATGTGCGCGCTAATTTTAGTTTTGATTACTTTTCTAAGAGTTACAGTGTGCTGTTTACAAGAACAAGCCTGAATAGTGAGACGAGCACAGAGAGGTTAAAAGGTCCAGCGTGTTGTTGTCACCTCTGGCCTAACGCTCTGAGCATGCTCAGATGATCTATTAGCTTGCACTTCTATGTAGTTACAAAGCCGCTCTGCAGCTGGACGAGCGGCGGAGAGGAGCATTGTTTTAATGTTAACACAGGCCGTCCTGCTGAGGTAAAAATAGTTCCCTGCTCTGTTCTCTTACTTGCTCAGGCAGCGAAGGTTGAGCCAAAAACAATATTTGGACATGGCAGCAGATGTCCCCCAAACAGGCAACTGTTAGCTCTGCCCGACTCCAGGCTATAGGATGAAAACAATGTTTCTTACATGGATAGATAAGGGCACTCAGTAGGAGGCTCAGATTTATAGATGATAATGAACCTTCTTTATTAACCAGGCCTAATTCATCACATGATCTCAAATGTTTAGAGCTTTTTTGTGATTTATTTACTCAAAATAAGGTCTAAGGTCTGTTATTTATTTATTTTCTTCTTAATTTGCTGTTTTTCTCCATTGGTCATCTATACCAAAAAACAGAGTAATCAATTTTTGCCTTTGTGGTACAGAGAGTCCTATCACTGTCATATTTTCCAGGCAGACATTTTTTATTTTTATTTTCATTTTTTACAGTATCAATTCTAGTGTCCAGCTGGAGATCATGGAGGAAATAAACCAAAGACAGACCTGTCAACCAACTCAGATAAGCCAACCACTATCGCAAAACATGGAGAAAATCAAAAATGTCACACAAGCTTGATCCACGTTGCAGCACAGAGATAGGTTTATCTTTTATAAACAATGAGAAATGTGTTCAGTAACTTAAATGCATCTTCACGGTTACTCAACATTGAGTTATTTTTGCAACCTTTGTGGTTTGGTATGCTAATATAGACTCCTCTGGCTGCTGATCTGTTCAGCTGCTGTCACAAGGGATGTTTTTATTCGGGTGTCATGGGTCTCTGCCCAGGGTGACAAAGGCTTGAGGACACTCCGGCTAAGTTTTCTGCATCTTATTTTTCTTCAAATTTCTTTTTTTTTTTTTTTTGAATGTCTCACAATTGGATTTTATGACATCTAGCTCAAAATCTAAAATCCTCAGACTGGTCAAAACCTGAAATGTTATAAATGTCATTGGATTTTTGTGACAATATGTCAATACGCAGAAGCTGGTTTGATGGAAAGACAAGTTGGATTTCTTGCTGAAGGTTGAATTGACATGTCATCAGCCTCATTCATTCCAGAGAGGAAGAGCCAACATTCTGTGCCTCGTACAAGTCACAACAGAGCTCACTGTGGTTTACACACAAAGTCTATCTTGTGGCTAAGTCACTGCAAACAAGGTTGCAATGGAAGAGAGGTTTCCAGAAAGTAATAAAGTAAGCAAAAAAAATAAAATAAATTTTTTGTAACCCTTGTTTTAAAATCTAACCACAAAAACAAATCAAGAAATGCTTATTTTAATACTTGTAACCGGGCTTGCAAAATCAAGACAGTGTAGAAATCCAAATTGACAGATATACATATTGCCTCTACATAGTTAGCAGTTACTTTCCTAATTAAACATGCTAATTGGTTTCTATTTGTTTTTGCAAGATTATTTAAAAATCTAAGATTATTGTTTCTTAAATGATGTTAGTTTTGCAGGAGTGTAAGAATAGGGCTCTGTTCAGGCTTGGCCCAGGGGTACAGATGTGGATACTTTATGGACTCTTCTTGCAGGAGATATTTTTGGGCACGCCCCACTTAAGCGAAACCCCACAGAGAGCATCATGCAGTTTATCCTGGGAAAGTCCTTGGGATCCCTCTGGAGGAACGTCAAAATGTTGCTGGGGAGAGAGATGTTTCAGTGCTTCTTGTATCCAATCCTAAATAATCTCTTACTTTGGAGGTTTTTGAGCATGGTAAAATAATTCAACAGCATAAAAGCTTTAGAGACTAAGTTGCTTAGTCTCAATATCACATTAGTAAGAATATTCTTTGATCCATGCCTGCTACATCCATTAGGAAGGACACTGGAACCTTAGAGTTGTGGTTGAGGACCACTAATCTAAAACCTTTTCATTGTGATTCTGACTGCGTGTTTGGGGTCGTTTTTTCTTGAAACAAAGTGAATCTCCCTTAGTGACAAGTTTTTTTGTAGCCTCTAAAAATGTTCTTCAAATGCTGCCCTATATTTAGCTCCATCCATCTTACCATCACCTCAAACCAGATTCTCTCCTGAAGAAAAAAACGTTCCCACCCCATGATCATCCTGCCATCGTAATCCATCACAGTGGGTTACAAGATGAGCTACTGTGCCAGTTTTCCACCACAAATGACTCTTTGTGTGTGTACCAAAGAATTGCATGTTGGTTTCTTCTGACCAGAGCACCTTCTGGCAATGTGGCTAACCACAAGCTGGACTTTGTGTTACTTCTGAAGGCAACTGATGGCACGCAAAATCATTTAGACGAATCAGTATTTTTATCTGCAAAATTAAAAACGGTCTCATTTTCCTTAAGCTTCATAATTAAAAGCCACTTTACATAGCCTCTGTGACATTAATGAAAGACATGTCAACAATTTTGGTAGCAATGTAACAAAATGAGGAAAAGTTAAAGGTGTAGGAATACTTCTGTAAAAATAAAATCTCACCAAAAGTTGTTGAAGTTATTTTTTTTTTTTTTAGCAAATTAAATGCTACCAGAGGCTTCTTTCTTAACTTTATCTGCCACATCTTCAGGCAATGCATGTGGAGACACTCAACATGCACCCTTCAGGCGTACTGATTTTCCATCTCAATCAGCAGTACATATGGGACTGAAACCGCACCCAGCTTTAGCGACTATCAGACAATGACCCTCACCTCAGTTTTCTTTCTTCCCTTTCTGTTTTTTTCTTCATCCCCTGAAAATGATGACCTAGACCTGGCACACAGATATGGCAACAATTCAGTCTGACAAGCTGAGAGACAGGAGCGCTACATTGTTCCTGGCAGGCTTGCAATACCTCAAAACCATTGCCAAAACGCAGAGACTGCAGAGTTTTATTACAGCTTTGCAACATTATTTAATAATCATTGGAGCAAGGAGCTTTGGGAATTCAGGAAAGTGACATATTTACATAAAATAGCTCTTCTTGCAAGTTAATAATGAGCCATTCACTCTGTAATGAAACTATGTATCTTTGAAAATCAGTTAGGCAAGTCAAAGTCTAGCTTGCAGCAGCAGAAATGCAGTTAAAGTGTCTAACTGTTTACTCTGTGGTCCTATCTGCTCATTACCTTTACAGTCTTTCAGTGACATCACTGGCAATAACAGAGCCGGAACTTACAATTCTTTGCATGACGTTGACGTTATACAACAGTGCCAAATGAGACTTTGGTGTTGGCATCTGCGCATGAAACGTGACAACAGTTGCATTTGATTTCACAAAGCAACAAGCTGAAAAGCACAGATATCCAGTTGCATTCTAAACTCCATTGAAGAGGAAAAAGTGCAAGAAGAGGGACGGAAATGAGGCTCCTGTTGTCACCTGGTGGAGTTATTGTTCTCACTCTTTGCCCGAGGGCTTTTTATCGTATTACAGAAACTAACACGCAGATGAAGGACGGAGGGGGTGGTATCGGTATGAGGGGAAAAGGTCACATGACTGAGTCGAACGGAGGTGAGGAAGGAAACTGTGGCAGGTTGGTCATGTGTTGGACTTCCTCAGATAAACTCGGGTTAGCACTTTCCTCTAACATTTAAGCAGATGGTGTTCGCAATGTGTCATAAAATAAGGAAGACAGAAAGATGCACAACCAGCACCCTGGGTTGCATTTTCTTGAGACTTCTGAGAAAAGGCACAATTCAAACCTATGTCCTAAAATGATGTAAGAGACAAATAAACAATTAGGAATAAACAAGACACTTTGTTGTTGTGTGGCAGTATCAGATTTTTCTTTTTTTTTTTTTAGGTCTTACTGGTTTTGACTGTGAAAGACTGGCATGACCTGAGAGAAATACACACAAATACTTGAATGCCTGCATGTTTTAGGTACTCTCTGTATGCATGTGAACGGTGCGACTTATACTATCAGATGTAGTCGGTGATGCAAAGTCCACTCTGAAGTCTTAGAAAGTAAATTATTTGCAACTAACTTTACTGAGAGAAGGGGAAAGAAAAACGCATAAAAAAGCGAGTTCCTCAAATAGCTCTTGACTCTAAAACAAAGTACTGCACAGAGAAATGTGTCACAATAAATGTCATGATGAGCCAAAATACTGATTTTTAGTTGAACTGCAATGATCAGAAGCTGAAATTGGACCAACACATCAGTTTCTGCCAGTCAACTTGCAAACATCAGCAAGATGTGTTTTTATTTTTAAATATTCTTAGGCCGAGCTGTTTCTTATATTTCATTACTATATGAAGCTTCTGCTTCATGTTTTGTGGTTTCTTGTTGGTGCTCCTGTTACCAGGGCTTAGTGGGAAAAAAATCTTCTATCAGCACATCTATATTTAATAAGAAAAAGAACTATTCACTTTGGTTTAAGTGTTTAATTGAAAGGCAGAAATGAATTATGCATAACAAACATTGTGCAGATGTTTGTTATGCAAATGCAAATGCAGAAATACAACATTATAAGTAATGTATTTCTATTACAATTTTCTAAAATGTTCGAAACTAAACATTTCACCCTTATTTAAGCTTTTGTCAGCAGACTTTTTACAACTATGAATGTTTCTGCTCCTGAGCATCAAAGTATTTCAAACATGTCTGCCATCTAAAGGATATGATGCTATGTCTCATGACTATTGTGTGAGTCGATGTTCCCTTCAGACACTTTCCCACCGTATTTCAGACACAGAAAACCTCGTGTCAGACACTGACTGCTGCAGATAATGTTGTGGTTTTAAGAGTATGTAAATGGAAATGCTCAGATATTAACTCACAGATACTGAGCATGTCGTTTCATTTTCACATACAGAAAGAAAACAGTTTAGACACTGACTTTGCTCGCATGTTTGCACCCCTGCTCTTAAATGTGCTCAGAGAATAAGAACTGTTTAAATGCTGATGCGTTCATAAAATGCATATTGATAGGAACATCACAAGCTTCATTGTCTTTTATTTAGTTATTTGATTTGAAATGTTTTGCAGTTTTTTGGTGTGTTTTTAACAAGTGTGCCGTATATTTGTGTCCATTGCTTTCACCTAACAGTAAACAGACTCCACCTGTGTGTAATTTAATCTCAGTATGAATACAGATGTTCTTATACCAGAGAGGCAGCCAAGAGACCAAGGTGGAGGAAAGTGCTGACTTGACAACTATTGCAGTTCTGCTCTCCACAAACGTGGCCTTTATGGAGAAGCGCCAAGAGAAAGGCAATAGTGAAAAGAAAGCCGTAAAAAAAGACCCATTAAAAGTTTATCACAGCCATGTAGGGGAATGATCAGGTGATACACAAAGAAGTCTATGTGAGTCTCTGGAAATTAACTTTGCACATCGCTTTGTTTATCACTGCTCTGGCAATCCAGTCTGTGGACCTGCTTCTCTTCAGCAGGAACAGGAAAGTACACAGAGCAGTTTGGAAGAGGAATGGAAGTAAATGCAAGGCAACCTCGAAGAATTGATCGAGGTTGCAAAACCTTTGCAGCTCCAAATGCTGGTCCCACAAATATAATGCAGATCCTCAAAGCAATTGTCAGATTTCTTTAAATTTGACATGAAAAAAAAAAAGAGAAAGAAATCTATAATGACTTATTACTGTAGGAAAATGTCTCATGACAGTCTGCTTTATTGCTGTGTTCAGTCCAGTTTAGACCTGATTTCACATCAGCTGTATATCACACCAAACACACCATGGAGGAGGTTGTTACACTAAAGCTGCACCGACTGCCACAAGCTGAAATGATGGAGAGCTTCTCCATTGTGCCTCAGGATTTATTTTGTGTGAAGAACATTAAACTTCTGGTTGCTCAGCAGTTCAGCATAAAATCGTCCTCCTTCACCACAGACGTGTACAAAAGGCCAAAAGGGCCTGCGAGCCGAGCACACACAGACACCAGAGATGTTCTCCAGCTGCTGAAGCTGCTCTGTGTCTGAACAAATCAGTGGTTTGTTTGTTCGATAATAGTTACAGTTTTAGACATTGTGTGAGCGTGATTAATTAATTCGATTTTGTCTTGTCCAAACCACCTTTGGCCATTGGGTGCGCAGAGGAACTGATCTCAATCAGTACAATTTCACTGAGACAATGCAAATGAGAGATTATGGAAATATGTAAACTGCATTATTAAGAGACTCAAAAACTGCAAAGTAATAATCATGGGCCATTAATTGCAGCCAAGCATTACTAAAGTCAAAAAACACATGCATGTTAGTTATTATCCTTAGTCGCTCAAAGATGGCTTTCTTACTTTGACATCATTTCATTCATTTGACTTTAGAAGAATTTATATTTATCACAGATATCATGTGTTGCAGATCAGAAGATCCATTCCCCTCCAAGAGGTATAGGTATTGAGGTTTGTTTTAGGTTGTCACAAAGGGATTAAAGTTAAGTAAGGCCTACTTTACATATCCAAATCCATCATACTACCTGAAGTGTTTACTCATCCATCAGGGTCAGCCAGGACTCTCAGCAGGCCGGAAATTTTGACAAGAAGCAATGAGAACTGGGAAGTACTTTAAAAGAGAGATAATTTATCTAACATTGGAAACTATAATAATAAAATGGCTCTATGAAATTACTGTTTTTTCTTTTGGCTCATTTTTTCTTCTCTGTGAAAATAGTGTGCAAACTGTCACATTACTGCCCCTTATAGGCATCCAGTAAGAACTGTATGGAAATGCATTGACGCCACATAAATCTTTTTCATAGCCTCAGTTATTTATCTTCTGTTTCTTAAAAAAATTACACTTGACAGTAACTTAGAAGGAGATATAAAGTAAAGCCACATGCCATGCAACAAGTCACAAACTATGTGACCCTCCTTATTTTTTTTTATATCTATTTGTTTTGCATTTTTAAGTTACATTTCAACATTTCTAGGCCACATAGGAAGTTCTTAAACATTTAGAAAACAGTAGTACTGTTGCCTTTATTTCATCGTCAGTTACTGGTTTGTCAATCCATGTAGACTTTGTTTCTTACATGACTTTCCTACTACCAACTTTAAAGTTGATTAGAACAAAAATAATGATTATTCTGGATAAAGAGCTATAAGCAGAGGCAGAGACTAAGTTGCCTTCAAAAGATGGTCATAATAAATGAGAATTTTCCTTGAGTGGTGACCTCCCTGAACAAGTTTTAAGATAAGCCCAGACAGTCACGCGAAGGAAGGGGACTTTCCAGACAGCTCTTATCTAACTCTGTTACTGTCCTGACACATAAACCCTCACATCATTGTCTTTGAGTCTGAAAGTAAACAGAGCAAAGTCCAGCGGGATTCCCTTTCCCTTCTTAGGCTCAGTCCTCTATGCGGTGAGCTCACGTTCAGGCTGTATTGACACAAGCCGCTTTGTTTGTGTTGGTTTGAATGTGCGGGTGAATTTTCCTTTTAAATTCTGTAAATGTTCTCAAAAAAGCAGCAACAAGCCATTTCCAGAAATACAGGGGGAAAATGCTGAGGTTAAATGAGGTTCTGATTATCTTCAAAACAGTGAGGCTTGCACATCAAACGTCGTTGAAGACATGAAGTTCTCAGAGAAACCAGCAGCTTAGTACACACCTACAACGAATCTCAACTTTTAAGTGCTCTGCTTTATTGAAATATTTATAGTAATTACAGAAGGACTGCAGAGACATTAAGCATGGATAGGGCAAAGTTATGTTTGGGTAACATGGTTCTCTCTGTCTATATTTCCTGCAAGTATAAACAGGTTTCCAATTGGACTGTCACCAAATCTGTTAATAATCCATTTTATGTCTAAACTTCTTGACTGATGAGATCGTGTCAGCCCATGATTTCGGTGTCAGCGAAAATAAAGAAACATAAACCACTGTTTGACATTAGCTAGCACCAGCTGTGTTTCTCTATTCACGGCAAACTCCCAGCCGGGCTTTCTTTTCTCCTTTTCACTGCATTAAGTGAAACCTGAGACGAGGGAACACCGAACAACAAATCCCTTCAGTGCTGTCTGTGTGTATTAAAGAAGGCAGGGTGAATTATGGCGGGGAGGGTGCCTTGTTGGCAGAAGCCCTGCTGACTTGTTGGCCGATAGCTTCAAATTCCTGCAGAGGAAGACGAGGGAGGATGAGAGTTATGAGGGAATAGCAGCAAGAAGAAAATCATGTGCAGAGAAGATAAGATGTGGCATATTAACACCTTGGGATACCAAGTTAGTGATGTTTTGCATAGGTGGCTTTACAAGGCACAATACACTGAGGGTTCTAAAGCCATCAAGCACATATTGGAAAATATGACCCTCCAGTACGATCTAGAGTCAGCACACAGCTTCAGTTATTGCAGCTGGAAACCAGCGATCAGGCCCGACATCTGGATGTGGTGATGGACTCAGACCTGAACATTCAGAGCCTCATAAAGACAATTACAAAGTCGGCCTTCTATCACCTGCAGAACAAATTTCCAGAAAATTGCAAAACAGCCAAAACCCTGAGTTCCTTTTTAATCAAGGTGGCTATTTAGAGTCGTCTTTTAATTACTAGTAATTGGAACAATGGTCAGAAGAATATACATGTACTTGCTTGAAGATTTTGATTATGACATTTGACAAACTGTAATGTTTGTTGCTTGTTTCATAATTGGTGACCGTATCATGATTTTATGAACTTCGAGTACTTTGAACGCCCTTGTTGCCGAAACTTGACTTGGCTTTTCCGTGGAAACACAGAACAACCAGTTATAATCTGAAGTTTTAAAGATCACTTCAAACATTGCATTGCTTATTGGCCTCAGTCACCCCTTTTCCATCTTCTGTAACAAATAACTTTTCACTCCCACATTTCATTTTATCATTTTAATTACTTGAGTGAGGCTGGCCCAGGGTTCAGTTTATGCAAGAAAAATGAATTACTTGTTAGTTGTTAAGCATTCATCTGCACACTGGGGTTTGATGGATCTAATAACAACTGACAGAAGACAGTCTGAGGGTCCCATTGTGCACATAACTACCTTTAGCCTCCTTCCTGGCCTTGGTGACCTTCTGACCCACATCTTGAACTTAGAGGAGTTTGGTAAAAATGTACACAAAAAAGAAAAACAATAACTTGAAGCACAGCCTTTTCCTAATCTACTGTAAGAAGAGCAAATACCTGGGAAAATAACATATAATAAAACAGATGAGAAAGATTACAAGTTTTAACTACTTAAAACAACACCAACAAAACAAAGGGGATATCCTGTTTTTCCAGAGCCCCACTCCTCTCAGAATAGCACAGCATGGCAGGGAGGCTGTTATCGCCCTTATCACAGCCTGCATTATGGTGGTCTGTGTGACAAGGAAACATCACACATTGTTTTCCCCCTTCCTTTAATGCCAAAGCCTGAAGCGCTCCGTACCACTCTGTACTCCTGGTGTCATTCGTATTGTCCAGCTGCACTGTCCACCTTATTAAGATGGAGTATCTCAATCAGCGCCTTGAGCAAATGTTACACAGACTACGCCTGCAACCTTATCTCTATCTGGCATGTGGTGCAGGGGTTGTAATTGTCCAAACGTGTACAGACACACACTTATCACCCAATCTCATGGCTTCTTTTTTTATTGGTTGCGTCAGCAGTTTTAGAGAAGCCATTATCGACCCCCCCAAAATAATTTCACATTTTTGTGGATGCATCTTATTGCTTGCTGACCATCCCAGGCATTTACACTGATCGCAAATTGCTCAGACTCAGCTAAGGCTTTCGGACCGCAAACATGCAAACTTGCACATATGAGACACGTTCACACGTCGGTCACACCCATATCTATGTCGGCCCCACTTTTCACATCCACACTCAGTGACAGTCTGGTATGCAGAAGCACCTCGGGCTCACAACGCACACAGCTTTACATGCGGCAGCTGCAGCTCTGACCATGTGTGTGTCGCTGGCACGCCTCGCTCCATAAGTAAACCCACGCTCCGAGTATCTGTGGCATGCCACTCAGCTCAAGCCGGGGCTTTCATGCACTTGTGCGGAGGTCAGAGCTGGATTGACAGGGGGTCAAAAAGTCAGTGGTCCAAACAGCAAGGTCAGAACTTTCAGCTGTAGGAGAGCACAGGCAGATGGCCTCAGATGGGACTATTTAGCAATTTTATGGGTTCTAAGTGAATGAGCTTTACGAGTTTTAGAGTGGGCTGTAAAGTTTTTTTAAACTCCGTTATGTTTTATTTCACATCTGTGCTGCTTCATAATCCAGCATCAAGTTTAACTGAGAATCTGAAGCCAGCATGGAAAGTTTAGAGGAATCGATTCCCAGCTACTAAAACCATGACCCAAAAGGTTTAAAACACTGTGGTGTTTTGTTTGGTTTTTTTTTTTTTGTAATTATGTTAACATTTGGTTGGAAGCACACAGATTCATTTCTATGTATCCAATTGCATCTTAAGTTAAGGAAACTTGTACATCAATTTATGAAACAATACACAGTTGGGTAGCAGCTCCAACACACAACATATATCCTGCGATGTCTAAAATAACAATATTGTGTTTATTGAGTTTAAATTTCCGAAGCAATGTTGTCTATTTTGCATCTAATTCACAAGAAGCTCAGTTTCTCTTAACTTCTCTGAACCCATAACTCAACCAGTGTCTTACCAATTGAGAAAATTCCAGAAAATGCAAATTGTTTACCAGATGAACTGACAGAAAATGAAGGCACCAAACAAACGGTAAACAAACAGGACTTTTAGAATAAAGAAGAGAAGAAAGATTTCAGCCTGTCTCCCTCAAAACTAATTGGGTTTTATGAAAGTTGAATTTTGGCTGACGTGAAATGGCTTTTATTTATGGTCACGTTGTGACCTGTTTATTTTTTATTGCATGTGTGGGTGTGGGTGCCTGGCACACACAATAATTTTGTGATCTGGTCATTGTTTCGTATTTGTGTGGTCTGATTATGGATTGGAGGGATTTGTATTTGTCTTGACAGAAAAAGCGAGAGCTCTCATATACCTGCAAAGCTGGTTGTGTGAAAGTGCACTACAAATAGAGTTTGTTGGTTGGTTGATTGATTAACTGCATTAGAGAATTGAACATGATCACAGAGATAAATGACAGATTTTAAAAATTGCAATATATCACATCATGCGTCCACATTAGGCCATAACCCACAACAATCTCCCTGTACTTATTAAAAATATATGAAGCTGTTTTCATTTAAGCAGGACCCAGTCCAAGTCATGAGCAAACTGGTGCTGACAACTTGTGCTGCTAGTGCTTGCTGTAAAATTTACCTTGAAGAATTGCAAACAGAGAGATTAGGCTCAAATAAATGAAATGCATTTTTAATCAACTGAAAGACATGACATACCATTCATGTAAAATTCAAAAGAACTGTCAACTGTAGTTCGTGTAGATAAACAAGGTTTTCATCGTTTTTATATTTCAGCTGATATTGCCAATCATAATTTTGTGCTGCCACCACGGTGTAATAGTTTTCCCTGAGTCAGAGTCCCATGTCATGCACAAATGTGAAGACAGTTAACTTAGCACCTCTTTCCTAGCTGATCCGAGTGGACATAGTAAAAAACTTCAAGAATAAATCAGTTAGTCAGAAATAAGCACCAATCTCCACAATTTATTTAAAGATTTTACCTTCTGAAACACTCAAATGCTGAGTAATTCAAGTTCATTGGGGTGATTTTCCTAAAGTTAATTTAAATAATTTATTGGTTGCCCTCCGACTCATTTTAAAAGGAAAATATGTACGATGGAAACGGCTAAGTAGGTTGGTGCTGTAGTGTCTACGGGCAAGCGTAGACATCCATATAATTGTGCCAGCAAGGGGACGCAATTGGGACACATGCAGGCATGCAAACTTTAATTTACAATTGAGTCATTTGTCACTTTAAGGTTTGCTAATGTCAATGCAAACAGAGAGATCCTATCCACTAACATAATGACTCAAGGTCATTATGTAGGAGGAGCACTGACCCTGTGCAGCCTACATACTGAAAGATTTGCACCTGTCCCTGTAACTGTTGAGGCCAGCTGTCGAGACAAGCGGTCGTGGGAAAAACTCAGAGAGCATGCTGCTGTGATGTTGTGTCAGGCTGCCTCAGCTGAGCAGAGATGCTTTGCCAGCTGATGGGTATGAGCTAAATATGAGTCCATCGGACGAGCCAAATGTGCAACGACTTTATAGGTCAAAGATCAGCGAGGGTTATATGCGTCCACATTCCTGGAGGTGATGAAACTGGTTTGAGTGTTTGACAATTTTGAAAGACAAAAGGGGCAGAAGCAAATTTAATGCACCTTTAACTTTTCACATTTTGTTACATGACAACCACAAAGTGTATAGTTGTAAAGCCACGCAAAAATGATATATGGTTCTCAGTTCTATTACCAACAAAACCTCAAAGGTATTGACATACCT
>CAEGAD010016911.1:0-31971 GCA_903067055.1 Poeciliopsis paucimaculata | reverse complement strand
TAGGCCTACGTAATCCTACAATAACATAGTTACAGTTAGTTTATTAAAAATGCTTTTCAGTAAAAGTCAACAGCAATAACTCTGAAAGCGGGGCTGCCCGCACTGACTCAGCTCAGGGATTACGTCACACGCAGCGCCGTGCGCAAGGTCCTAGTGCCCGTAAATTTAATGATCCAATAAAGGCAATTTAAAAAAACAGGACATTTCCTCACTTTCTAAAAAAAACCCGGGACGCCCGGGACGCCCGGGACAGGACGTGAAATACGGACATGTCCCGGGAAATACGGACGTTTGGTCACCCTACTTGATATAAAAGTAATTGATCTAAAACAGCTAGTCAGATCACTGGGGTGGACCTGTCTTAACTGCCACACAGAGTGGTCTCCGAAGGTGCGTCTTCGTATTTTTGTATTTTATTAAGAAAATTAATTTCTTCTTTGTGGATTTGGTTTCTGATGATTATGATGAGATTTTGATGTGATTTCATGCACTTGATTTTTTGAATAAAATTCTGGTTGGTTGTGAAGTTGAACAGTGACTGTTGTCTTTGTGGTTTCACTTTTACACACAAGATTAACGGACCTGGGCAGACGAGATAACAACGAGCAACAGGTAGAAAATATCTCGTTTTCTTAACACTATTAAGCTCGGTTCTGGGTAATTAGATACATAAACATGAATACGTAAATGCCTAATAGAGTGGGTCGGCCCGTTGCTGCGATACATCACAGCGTCCGCCATATTGAATGTGACTTATGTGCCAGTAAGCTAATACAAGTAAATGGACCGAACTTTATAAAGTGCCGTTCTACAAAGTATTTTACTTAATACCTGTCATTGACACATTCACTCTCACACACACACTAATATATTTGGTAATCAAAGAAAGCACTAAATACACGATTTCTGACTTTTGATGTGATTATCTAATTATTTTGGGTAATTTCTGAATAAAGAGCACAGTGTTTTTATTTGATAGAAATTATTCTGATAAATAGTTGTTGACACTGATGAACAGACACACACTTTTACAGTGTTTTATTAAAGTACATTTTTACATGGTTCCATATTTTAATCTACATTTAACGTTTCAAGACTGCCACATACAAAATGGCGGCGACGTAACGTAAGACTCAGCGCTCAATGAGTCTTGTCCATGATTAGATACAGCTGATATTCACAGTTACCATTTCCATTTGAAATGCTTTATTTCCCTTGCATGTTATTGTGTGTCGCTATTATTAGTAGAGTTGATTATTATTTATGTGTAATTATTATCTACGTTCTCATAGTCGGATATTAATCATCTGCTAGTTTATAATAATTTTCAAGCATGTTTATTTCATTTGTGGACATTTTGGTTTTATTTGTGAAAGTATTTACAGGAAAGTACTTATAATTTGTATTTGTTTAGCTTATAGAAAACCACACACCCATACCCCCACACACATCCTCATTTGTGTGTATGGAGGCATCTCAAGATTTAATTAAAGTCAAGTAAAGCTCAATTCTGGACTCGGACATTCTCTCATTTCACAAACCCACCTAAACATATATATAATCTGTCCTAACCTGACACCCTGGAGTGATTGTTAATTCATAAAAAATGCAGCTTCAGATTTAGCCAGAGAGGTCAAATTTAATCTGTAGTCCTCCGATAGCCTAACACATACTCCTATGTTGGCTTTAGGTCTGGACTTTGATTTGACTTTGGTAGGAAAATGCTTCCAACTAAACCAATCTAGCATTGTCCAATTGGAAGGTTAACTTTTTACTCGTCTCAAATATTTTGTCTCGCAAACAGGTTTTCTTCTAGAATTGTCCTGTATTTAGCTCCATCCATCTTCCAGATGATGTTCCAGATGAACATCATCTGGAAGATGTTCAAGCTTGTAAAGTTTTAAGCAGGTTAATCTTGCTCAAAACGTTCTTCACAACCTCGTCTCTGACTTGATCTCTCCTTGGTCTTATTAAACTCAACATGCTTTGGCGACTAAAATCACTAGGTTGTATTTTAGGACTTGATTTTTAATTATAGCACATAGATTGCAAAAACTATGTATGATTTACCTTAACTTTGCAGTTCTACACTTCTTTCTGCCAGACTGTTCCATAAAATGCCCTAAAAATACATGCTGTGGCAAAGTGATGGGCCAATGAATTGAATAGTGGGCCAGGGTGTACGTACCCATACTGCTATCAGTGTTTTTCAGTTCTGGTCCTCAAGGACCACTGCCCAGCATGTTTTGGGTGTGTCTCTGTTCTAAAACACCTGATTCAAATGATTGCATAACCTCCTCTGCACGCCATTAAGTACTGGAGACACCTGTTAGAAGGGAAACACTTAAAGCATGCAGGGCAGTGGTCCTGAGGACCGGAAATGAGAAACGCTGTTCTGTGTGCATGCAGGCCTGTTCATACCTGGTCACAAGCTTCTTTACAGGGTGATAACTCAGCAGCATATTGGCAGCAGGAGGGATCTGTAGGGAAACACACACAAAATTAACAGAAATGTCACCATTATAATTGTCTACATTGGTGCAGGCAATTATCTCTGAAATGTTAAATATATGTTAAAGATAGAATATGTTTAACCAGACTCTGGTAGAAAGTCCTGCAATGGTACACTGGTTTGCTTGTAAGATTTATTTTGTCTAGACTTTCAGGTATGTAAAAATTATATATTTCATTGGGTGACATTAAGCATCTTTCTCTCTTTCTTGTTCCTTTGCAGCTTGCTATGTTGAGTTGTGTTCAGCATGTTAAATGCTGTCATTAAAAGCAATCATATTAGTTACAGTATTGTTCTGCATTAGATCACATTTAACCTTTGTGAAGGTTTTTCTGTGTTCAACCAGTAATATCAACAAGGTATTATGTGGAATGTGTCGATGGCCCACCTTAATGATTGAATCTAACATTAGAACCCTGCTCCAATTTCCTCTATAGCGCATTAAAGTAGCTTCACTAAAGATTGAAGGTCAAAGTTCCAAAACTAAGACATACCTTCAAGAGTAATCCCACGACATCAAATTACTCTTCAAAAATATATATTTATTGTCAACAGACAAAAATCCTATAAGATGATGGAACAGCAAGCAGCTATCAACAGGTTCCTCGCCTGACCCAGCGAGTTCAACCTCTGACACAAATTGGTGGATGTGTGAGGTGGTGAGGGAAACGCCGGAACACAGATGAGGTGAAGAAAAATGATATTTTAATGAAGGCTTAACCAAAACAGCCCGAAACACAGTCCAAACAATCCACAAATACGTCCACGACCAGGCAGCACGGCTGAGCTGAATCCAGGGCTCAACGCTGGTAGCAAACTGGGGATGCAGAGGACAACATCACTGAATAAACACTTTCGACAGAAAGACACGGGGACCCGACGAGGAACAAAGGACACAGGTGAGATTAAATACACTGAGGGTAAACAAGGAAACAAGACACATCTGGGAGTAATCAAGAGGAGGCAGGACAACACAAAGCACAGAGGACACAGAGACTCAAAATAAATACACAGAAAAACACAGAACATCACAACCCCACCCCCAAATCATACACAATCTTCTCTCCTTGCCCTGTCAGCCCAGGCTTATCATTACAATGAATTCAGCCTTGATGCAGTAGTGTACAAACAAGTTCACCACTGGACCCTCTCCTGTCCCAGATGGGAGAATCCATATCATGCCATCATACATCAAGCAGATGAATACAGATCAGTTTCTCCACAGCGAGATGCATTGGTTCAGATCAGTCGTAATACTTAAATTAGATGTTATTGATTGATTTAGTTACTTCTGAACTGTTCTCTGTGTGTAAAGATGAAAATATCTGCACCAGGTAGCTAGATGTTTGAATTGTAATCCATCAAAATGACAAAAGGCTTTCAAATTTTTCAGTCACAATTTTTTTTTAAAATGGTCAAAGACAGAAAGTAGTCCATTAACACGACCCCCTATTCTGACAACCCAACTACCATTAGCATCTTAAATTACCAATCGGTAACTAGTACTCCTAGCATTCCCTAAACAAAAGTCTCCAAATATATTCCTTAGAAAATTTCACCTAAATTTAAGACTTCTAAAAGACTACCAACATTTCCAAACCCAGCATGTCTCATGAGAAGGGTGGAAAGCCCAAAATAATAAAAGAGAAATGATATTTTGTATTCTGTTCAGGTTTCCTGTGATCCACAGACATTTAAGTCTGTCACTTACTCAGACTCAGTGAAATGCGTACAGGCATTTTTTATATAATGTCTTAGGTCCTCTTAAACGCATTGCTGTACAGAAAATACTAAATCAAAAGTTTTTCTTCACTCAGTAAAAGCATCCACAGGAAAGTGTTGTTACGTTGCTAAGACATGGGGGATTTATTTTTGCATCAAATGAAGAGCTGTAAATCTGCCAGTTCAGGTGATGTATTAGTGGATGTCTACAGGAAATATTTAATTCTTTTGTAATGTTCTTGTTATTGAAAACTCATATCATGTCATGATTCTGAAACTGCTTTTTCTTTGAAGGTGTCGTGGACACAAAAAGGTGAATGTGAAAACTTGCTGTATTCCCGTCCTTATATGGATAGCTGTCCTGTTGCCCCGGTCTCATCAGGCAGACAGCAGGAACAAGCTGATCACTGCTGGCAGCTATTAAGAAACATAAAAAAATAGTCCACTTGACAGGCCACTAAAAACCATAGAACAAATTTGTCAGTGCATTAAAGTCTGTGCTTGGGAGACTGGGTTTTGAGAGCGAAAGTTGGAAGCATTTGACTAATCAACTCAGGAGATTCTTAAACCGTTAGGAGGAAGGACAATGCAGCCTATCCACTCATTCTTTGAACCCAACTTGCTGCTAATGAGGGCTAGCCCCATTTTGGCAGGGAACAAACACAATAAGGACAAACACACTCTTTTCAGCCAAACTGCTACACGACGAGTGGCTGAAAGAACAGACAGTATGGCAAAACTAAAAAGTATGTTATTTTAAATGAAAGCCCTTTTACGTATTGGACCCCAATCTTGAAGAACATTGCCAAAAGCACAAGAGTGTCAGTAAGACTGCCCTTTATTCCATTCAAATGCTGTATCTTAAATCCCAAGTGTCACATTCATGTAACATTTTGTAGAGCCACCTTACAAAATGTAATAACCTGAAGCAATTACGTCTTTATCACTTTTATAGCCAATCAATAAAAATTTATTTTTTATAGAACATTTTAGCAACAAGGCATTTCAAAGTGGTTTACATCATAAAAACACAAGAATACAAAGTCATAGAACACACAGTCAACAATTAAAACATTACATGTTCTGCCATTGCTACACACCAGATTGTTGATTAATGTTTCATTGATTATGTTTCAAAAGCAACTCTGAACAGTTGGATTTTAGTCGAGATTTACAGGAAGTCAGTGTTTCAGCTGTCTTGCAGTTTTCAGAAGTTTGTTCCAGATTTGTGGTGCATAGAAGCTGAATGCTGCTCGTCCATGTCTGCATCCCCAGAACCAGAAGACCCGAGAGGTCTGGAAGCCTGATACAACAACAGGTCTTTAATGTATTGTGGTGCTCTGCCATTCAGTAATTTATAAACTAGCAACAGTATTTTAAAGTCTATTCTCTCAGTGGAAGGACTTTAGATTTGGGGAAATGTGCTCTATCTTCATGGTTTTAGTCGGAACTCTAGCAGCAGCGTTCTGGATCAGCTGTAGCTGGAGGATTGATTTTTTTAGGCAGAGCTATGAATACACTGTTGCAGTAATCAATGAGACTAAAGATATACGCATGGATAAGTTTCTCTAGATCTTGCTGAGACATTAATCCTCTAATCCTGGAGATGTTCTTCAGGTGACAGAAGGCCGACAGTAACTGTCTTTATGTGGATCTGAAGGTTAAGGTCAGAGTCCATAACTACTCCCAGGTTTTGGGCCTGATCACTAGTTTCTAGGTGTAACAGCTGAAGCTGTGCATTGACTCTAGATCGTTCCTCTTTAGGTCCAAAGATAATAACTTCATTTTGTTTCTGTTCAGCTGGAGAAAGTTTTGGCACATCCACACATTTATCTGTTGCGAATATCTGTTCAGTGATTGGATGGGTTCAGAGACACCTGGTAACAATGTAATGTAAGTGTTGTGTATCCTCTGCATATTGTTAATAAGATTAACAATAAGATTATTGTTAATCTTATTTCCTGTCATAACCCGAGCTAGTGAGTGCAAATAGACATTGAATTAGAGGGATCCTAGGATTGAACTTTGGGGCACTCCACATGGGACTTCTGCCCACTTTGATGAGAAGTTTCTTATTGAAACAAAGAAATCCCTGTTTATTTATGTATGAATCAAACCAACTGAGTAATGGACCAGAAAGTCCGACCCAACTCTCCAGTCATTTCAGTAAAATGTCATGATCAACACTGAGGTCCAACAGAACAAGCACTGCGGTAGTCTTACCTCACTGGCCCACTTTTCTTTGCAATACTGCTTTAGTTTGTTGTGGTTTGAAAACAATTATCTCTGCACAGCTTCCCCAATATCAAACCTAGCATATACATCAAAATGAGCTGTAGACTTTTACTGGACTGGAAAACCTTTATTCTCTATTCCAGGCTTCAAGTTATAGATTTGCCAGTGTTTGGAATTATTTTCCTAGGAATGACCCTGTTTTCAGCAAAGCTTCTGCAAAGATGGCATCTCATTTGACTGGAGGACATTATGGCCTAATGAGGAATTGACGGTTGACTTGCGCTCAAAACTTTGCCCCCGAGCTAAGCTTTGCCCTCTGTTAAGGTGGAACAAAAAATAGTCTTTTAAGATGGCTACAAATACTTTATAGGTACTGTTTTAAGATGTCAAAGTCAGTGTCAATACTGACTTTGACATCAGTATTGATGTCAAAGCCACACCATAACACTGTGGTGAACAGCATTAAACTGTCCACCACAGTTTAATACTGGACCAGATTGTCATTCACTGTGCACAATGTAAACATCCGCAACTTATCTCACACACACACACGTACATGTCCACATATCCGCGGTTTATGCATACATCCATAAGATACACACAGATGGAGCATAGACAACTCATATTGCAGGTCACAAGCCTGCAATAACAGGTTACATCATCATATAACCTGAAGAGAACTTCCTCATTTTACTAACATTTTCTTAGATTAGATTTTCTCATTGAGGAATATACGTTTGATTACAAAAGCATAAAAGATGTGGTAAATAATATTTTCTATTGTCCATAGACCTATTTGTTGACGATGTAAGCCCATTAAAATAGATGTTATTTTTACTGGGTTTATGTATCTGTATAACATTTACCAATGCTGACAAAATAAAGTCTATAAGGTCAATGACAAACGTTAGCAATTGTGTAAAGTTTAAAACCTCAACACAGGCCACGCCTCCAGGAAGCAACTGTTTCTCAACAGCAGAGCGCCCAGAATCTCTGGAAGAAGCAAAACATCGTCCAGAGATGGATGATGAGGGACTGTTTTTTTTTTTTTTTTTTTACTAAAGATACTCTGATCAGATATTAATATCTGTATCCGTCCCGATATTGAAAAAAATGATAGATCAGCTACTGGTGACAATGTGAATGATCCATAAGGGCTGATCTATTCAATTTTATTTAATGCTTTGTGCTCTGAGCAAGTGTTTTTGATGGTGGCACACCACCACACAAAATGGTGGTCAGAATTAAGTTATTATTATTATTATTAAATCATATTAAATATACAGCCTATTGTGCACTTATTGTAACCATAATCAGAATATGAAATGAATTTAAATGTCATAAAACATTAAATTTTACTTTATTTCAAAACCAACACCAGGCATAACACTGGCTGAGCCATTTCAAGGGAAAACCTAGAGCTGATTATTATACTGGGTTTTATCGGCCCAGTATTATTTTGGTCTTGGACAATAAGCCGTGAGTTGGAAGTAAGCACAAGGCTCAAAAACATCTCCAACACATCACTCAATCTATGCTGGTAACAGGCACTACAAAAACAGATACTTCAGTGATGACAACATCATCCACCATAAAGATGTCATTGGAAAGAAAACAATGCCAAGATTACTTCTATGGTTGCAGGAATTTATGTCTGGAGGAATATTTTCCAGTTTCTTGGGGCGAGATGCATATCACAGCATGTGTCTAGCCCGGCCTGAGCCTATGCTGCTGCGACTAAGCTGAGTGCCGAGAGATGGTGGCAAGTAGTTGTGCCCCACGCTGCATATCTTCAACTAAAATCTGTAACACCTTAAAATATATGGATAATTTACTTTGGGCTGAAAACCCCCCTCAGATTTTTGAATCAGTTTCGAAGGTGAAAAAAAGTGGATCCTTAGGTTTAAAAATAACTTTTTTAAAGGCTTTTTTGGCTCTAGTGACCTTTATTTTAAAGTGGTCAGAGATGAAAGTGGGTAATGAGAGAGGAAAGACATGCGACAAAGATCACCAGGCCGGGACTCAAACCTGTGACAGCCACATCCAGGACTAAGGCCTCGTTACGTGGCGCCACCACAGCACCCAGCATATCTAGTTTTTACCAGGCTACCAGTTCTATAGACTTAGTGTAAAAAGAGCATGAGCTCATCAAGGTTTTATAAACAATATCTGATTATCCCATTGAGGTTCAAAGCCCTTTTTCTGCAACACAATAGATTGCATGTGAGCAGAACAATCTTTAACTCTTAGTCTACCGTAGAAATTCCAATCAGATTAGCATTAATCCGCAGTGCTGATGTTAAGAGAGAGGTGAGGAATGACATGTTGATTAAATAAAAACTATGATATGTACAAAGAGCACAGAGGCTGTTACCAGACCCCTGCATTCTTCTCAACAACTGCAAACACTGGGGGTAGAGTTTAATACAAGGAGGTCAGAGGTCATTTCCTGGGTACTGATCCAGTGACATTTGGCATAAAGATCAGCTTTGTAAAGTGTCATGCAAGAAATTCAGGTTTTATAGGGAGTTTCCTTCAGACACTTCTAGGTCTGGTCCCTGAAAAGAGCACAGCAGTCAGAGGAATTGGGTTGAGCTCATAATCAGATGTGACTGGGATTCCTGCCCAAAAGACCCGATCAGCATGAACTGACAGGATGTTTTATATTTATTAACACAAACAGCAAACGATGATGACACATCTTTCTATGATTTTTTAAAGGTTTTGGTTATTTTTAATTTCTCAGTTTTTGCTGTTATGTCCTACTGGAAAATTTTGGCTGTCGTGATAAATTCTTATTTTTGAGGACTGAATTGAAACTGAGATATTTCACTGATGTTTAAACTTATTACCAAATAATACCATAAAAAAAAAACAACTAAAGTGTTGGAGCGCCGCTGCCCCCACATGAAGAGGAGTCTGTTGAGGTGGTTAAGCACCTAGCTGGGATGCTTCCTGAACCTGCCCGGCGAGGTTGTTCAGGAAAATCCCACTTACATGAGACCCAGAGGAAGATCAGGACACACTGCATGCCAGCTGGGGTGGTAATACCAGGGTTAGGACCAGGGCTGAAGACTAGTGCTCTACTACATCCCAAGAAGGCTGCCTTCATCTGTACCTCATCCAGACCTTATTAGATCTGAAGATGTGCTGACCAAAAGAAAAGGAAAAGCCCCACAACACATCTGTCCATATTCTGTAGTACAAAAAACAACAAAGAGGAAGAAGATAATGAGCCACAGCATGCCAGCCAGGCCAGCTGGCCCACTTCTAACACCACAATTTCATGGTCACCACTCCCACTGTTCCAGCTCTTTCTTAGTCCAACTGCAGTTCGTTCTCTCATTGACAACAGCAACACATCATAATTTTCACTTGTCTTGTGAGTGTGTGTAATATCCCTTCCCCTGTATAATGAAACATGTTTGTTTTGAAGCCATGTAGTAGCCACCATACCTCAGCAACCTTGAGGAAGATGAGGATAATGTGATAAAGACAAACACAGCAGACTATGAGAGGCTCATGTACACAGAGATGGTGACTGGCTGCCAGGGTCACTTCCAGTTGAGTCCAGTTGAGTTCATCGATGGATGCCACCATCGATGAACAGATGGTGGCATCCAAACCTCATCATAGAATGAAACATGCCAAAAAAACAAAGAAGTAACTGCTGACAAAGTGCAGGTACAGTACAAACTTTCTGTGCTGGCTGATTGCTTCACAGAACACACCTACGCTGCTAAGAGTGTCTCAACAACAGGCTACTCTGCAGTGATGAGTCTGCTTCCATCATCTTTGATTGGTGGAGGGGTACACACTGTAGGCAGGCAGGTTTTACATAAGTACCACACTCTTCCACAAGCTAAGTGCCAGAAACATTGGATGTGGTACAATGCCAAACAAAAATCTTCCTGAAAGCCTGAGAGGAAAGAACTACTGTAGCTGAGGAGAGATAATCTGCCGTTTCTCAAATGGATGGACACATAAAGTGACCATGTGCTCTACAGTCCATGCAATCTTCAATGGAGAGAGTCCAGCAGAAGTTAAAAGGCCGTTGTGTGGCACACCCAGAAATTACCAGTTCCTGATCCTGTTTGCTACGTCAAAAATATTTATCATTCATCAAAGAACAGTGTGATGCCGAAATGTTTATTGCTGAGAGCTCAGTATCACTACCTCAACACTTACATGCATGTCAGAGTACTATGGAGGTGACGCCACGCATCGCGATCCTGCAGGCAGTGCAGGAGTTGCCAGGAAGTTGATATCAGATAATCAGTTACTGCAGGAAGTGCCAGGTCCCTCTGGACCTCACTTGAAAGAGCTGCTTGAGGGAGTAGCATGGTAATGTAAATATGTAAATAAAGTTGCAATGTGTTCTAACCAATTGTAAATGTTAACTGTTTTCACAGTGAGGATGCTCAGGGTGGTCCATAGACCTCTTTCAACTAAAACTATATGCTTCTACTCTTTTTTTTTCTACTTTTTTTTTTTTGCATGAATCTTACTACAGTAGATTGCCAGATCCTGAAACTGTTGCTTGCTAGATGTTTTGGTTAGCAACTGCATGTTTTTAAAGGGATATTCACATCACAAACTGCATTTTTTAGGCAGCAATTATTTCTTAATTTTCTGCTGTGTGCTGTATTCAATTCCTCTCACTCAGTCCCATGAAAGTAGGTTTTTAAGACTTCTGGGGGTTATTCTACAGTCTTATCTTTATTTTGATATCTAAACAGTCCAAATAAATATTGTAGATATTTTCACTTCATTCTGGAAATGTCATTTTTGATTATATTCCTCAAAAAGAATGTTAGCCATTAAAGGATTAAGTTGTATTTGTCTTCTAGATGAAGCTGCTAAAAGAGCTACTGCTTCTATTAGCTATTCTCTGGAACAGAAAGGGAATTCCTGGACCAGCACTGCTGAGGTTTTTTAGATATTGCCATGGCAATAGGCCTCTCATTCTGAGCCAGGTTCTGCTGGAGGTTTCCTCTTCCAGCTTCACATAATGTATATTTAGTAAGTTAACAACTCAACACAATCAGCCAGAAAAAAATTACTAAGTGACATAACAAACTGAACTTAAGTGAAGTGCCATAAAACTACGAGCAGACAGGAATTGATGCAGCTCAATTTGAATCTGCCTAGTGTCTATATTATTAGATTGAACTGAATCTGTATTCTGTATACTAGTTGGATTTCTTTGTCTTGTAATGTCCCTTTAGTAAACAATTGCTTTGAACCTGAACTGTATAAATGATCAAATCTAAACTGAAAAACAGAGTAGATTTAGAAGGTGTGTAAGGAATACTCTACAGGAATACTGCTTCCACAGAAAGTTGACTGATTATCACTGAGGATTTTTGGCAGTTTGCTGTTTTGCAGCTGTGTTTGAGAAGCTCCTTTCTATCAATTCAGGGAGAGTTATGTTACCATTACCAAAAAGAATGAAGTTCTCAATTCTGCAGAGAGAATGATTATTCATGGTGGGAAAGATTTTGAGTGGTCATTTTTTCATTAGTGTACATCCCAGCAAACTGTTCATTCACTGGCAAAGCTCCAACAACTAGCAAAAAAACCCCACAAACCTCACTTTTGCATGTTTAATATTAAAGCTCTTGTCACAACAAGAAGTAAATGAAATCTGACTTGTTTGAAAGTTCTGCCAGAAGAGAGGTTCTTACAGAACACCATAGATGTGCAGAGCTGGATCAGAGCGGAAGTTTTCTTGAACAGATGAGGCCACAGTAGAAATGTTTGTAATAATAACCAGCAAGCAAAGCATGCAAGTGCAAAGATCTTATAGAAACTGAAGACCAGAATCAGAAAACCTGGGTAGTAAACCTGGTGCCCAATTCTGAAGTCCTTCCACTGTAGCTCAGACAATAGACTTTAAAATACTGTTGTTAGTTTATAAATTACTGAACAGCTTAGCACTACAAAACATTAAAGATGCTGCTGTTATTGTATCAACCTTCCAGACCTCTCTGGAAGGTTGATTCTGGTTCTGGCTCTGCTTTGGATCCCCAGAACCAGAACCAGACAGAGGGCAAGCAGCATTCAGCTTCTATGCACCACAAATCTGGAATAAACTTCCAGAAAACTGCAAAACAGCTGAAACACTGATTTCCTTTAAAGTTCCAAGGCTAAAAACTGGACATAATAACTGGAATATTGATCAACATATTTGATGATGGCATTTGACAAAAAGTGATGTTAGTTGCTTGTTTCATAACTAGTTATTATAACTAGTTATTATTTGACAGTTTTGACATTCAGATCACTTTGAAATGCCTTCTTGCTGAAATATGCAATTCAAATTAGATTAGGTGGGTAAAATGTTTTCGTCCGTTGACTGGGCAGTTGAAACTGGGGAGTTGAGGTTAGTTTATTTATACCCAAAGGTAGATTTAGTTTGCAGTGGTAGCATGCATATTCATGCACATACACTGTAAAAAGTAACACATAGCATAATCTCATCAGATAATATGTTTGATGTTCCACAAATCATATTCAAAATAAAGTAGGACACAGAAGAGGAAAGTAAAAACTTAAAAATGCAACTAATATAAATAACCTGTTTAGGTAAGAATTTTATTACACTCAGATTATCGATGTCACTTCAGTTTATTAATTTAAATAACAGCAGTAGGAACAAAACTGTTCTTAAAGCATCTTGCTCTCCATTTAGAGACTAAAAACATTGAGCAAAGGGCGGAAGCTGAAACCCTGTGAAGGTGGTAAAAACATCTTTTAAAACAGAAGAGGCTATCCGCTGTACCTGGCTGATGTACAGGAATGTAACTGATTTTTGGATTTCTCCCATCAGTTTAGACAACAGAGTAATCTCCTGAAGGGAACTCCTCTTTCTCAGTGTTGCTAGGCCAAACCATGAAACCAAGGAAAAGGATAAGCCTGATTCAATGAAAGCGTGGTCCAACATGATCATTATGTTTCAGGCAATATTAAATTGGTCGAGTTTGTTTGGACAAAAATATGCTGGAATATTCATCTTTAGGCTTACTCCAAGGCATCTTGAGATGCATCTTGAGATGCATCTTGAGATGCCTTGTTAAAAACATTTTAACAAGTTATAGAAACTTTAGAACAAAAGTTATAGAAGCTTTTGTTATAAAAGTAAATTTATTTCAATTTAATTTAAGTCAATTTCAATTTAAATAAATTTACGTTATTTCAATTTAGAGTGAAATAACATCCAATTTAAAAATGGCAGCTATTTAATTCTAACTATGGAAAAATACAAAACCAATTTCACAGTGCCATCTTTGAAAGCTGGTGTTAAAATGGACAAACTTTATTAAAATACTTGGAACAAACTATAATTTATGGGCTAGAAGAGCTCATGATTTAACTGGTTCCCTCTCTCACATGGCTGAGGACATGTCAGCATAGTCACTTCACTGACTGACTGATGCACAACACTGGGGACATTAACTCTCACTGCAAGGTGCCCAGTTACTGTGAAAATAATTGTATGTTTTATTTATATATGAAGGTCTCATGTAAAATAGACCTCTGTTTAGACGAATGGAAAACTATTTCACTGTGATTATAACGTTTAATTATTTCACTTCTGGTGTTTCCTGTATGTAATCAACATAGTTAACGTGTTAACACCACATGAATCGATTCATTCAACTTTCTCCTGAACTGGTCAATTCCCACTCATGTTGAGTCAGTCAGTAGCAATAAGCCAACAGCGTTTTAAGCCAATTCTATTTATTTTACTTTCAAGTAACAAAGTCTTAGAATATTAACTGGAAGAAGAGTTTAGATGTGTCTTTGAGCCTAAAGTTTCTCATAATATTAATTTTGTGTCATTTATGGCAACCTGGAACTTTGAACTAAAGTGTTCCTAAAATTAGGAAACAGTGCTTCATTTCACTTCAAACAATAATGGATGGTGTATCCTTACAATATGTATCGTGGACATATGCAGTAATGTCCAGATTGTGTGGAGGCTTCTGTGTCGGGTTTATCAGTGATTCCAGCTGTCGAGGCTTGTGTTAAAACAGAGAGACATGACATTTGAAGCTTATTGGCTTTGGTGAGATGTTCTATGAAAATCATGATTGTTTTTTGTCAATGGCTGAAGACAGGGACCCACACAGGAGAAAACAGGAACACTGACTGCAAACTATCACTGCCCAGGAGGATTATTGCTCCTCTTGTCAGAACAATGTTGGCCTAAAACTTCGCTCTCAGTTTCAGTCACACGGCAGTGGTCAGCACTGAAATGAAAGCCTGTTGGAAACCTTCCAGTTATCCTGATCTGAAGGTGTTACCGAACCTGTCCAGAGAAGTTGTTAATGGTATCAGAAAGCGTGGCAGTGGGTGCAGAACAGCCTCTTTATGGGATGATGTGTGTGATTGTTGATTTATCATTAAGGTAAGCAGGTAATTCTGTTATTGGCGGCCTGCTTAAGGAAAATATAAGTAGCATGTGCACATTATTGATGATTTTGTTCAATGGAGCGAGAACTCTTTCCTCAAACTAAACAAAAGAGACAATTTTAGGAGGAACAAAGTCACTTTAATCAAAGGTCAAGCCATTTAGAGAGGTCAAGCTTACAAATATATTGGGACATTCATAGATGATAACTGAACTTTTAACCAAGTGCTGCGTTCCAGTTCCCTTGGAAATGTTTCCTTCCTAATGTGAGGCTGTGCTATGAGAAGACTTCTGATTGAATGCGGTTGATCTCTATGTAATGGCACATCGGTCAAAGTGCCAACGTTATAATGAAAGTCATCCTTTCAGGATGAAACAAATTACTTCTACTCATATGAAATTTAGATACATCTTATATTTGGTTCTACTTGTTAAAGACATAAATGTGAATATTAAAATATTACATTGTTATTGTGAAATATTTAAGAAAACAAAATTTTGGAATTTGTCTGCTTGTGAGTTCAAGATTTGCTCCACCCAGTTGTGGCCCAAACCCTCAGCTGTGTATTCCACACTTTAATCGTGTGCTCACCACACTATAATTAGGTTTGTGGGACTCTGGGCCCGTCTGCTCACAGTGGACATGGAGAGCTAAGAGCTGCTGCTCTCTCCCTCCTCATCCCCTTCTGCTCTGCACAGCCAAACACGTTCCAGATGCATTCTCTCCCTCCTAGCCTCAAAAAGTCAACTGTGCCATGAAAGAAACTAAAAACAAAACGCTCTACCCAAGTCCTTCATAGACAAAATGTGTGGAATTTCAGCATAAAAATGGAGGGAAAATGGAAGAACATGCTTCTCCTTTCTAAATGAAAAAAATGCTCATATTTTCTTATAGAGGATGTTTAAAAAATCTAGAGAAAATATATATTTTGCTTCTTTATGAGTAATAAAAAGGCTCTTGGAGACAATATGCAGCACAAATGAAGATCTGAGAGTTTTGCTTCTTTCATGTCTGGGACAGATGTGTGAGGGAGAAAAAAACACAGGCTGAACAAAGTGATACTTAATCAGAGCAAATCCACATCCTGCGCCCATGTGCACTGAACTTCAAAGACCGCCCGACCAGTGTTAGAGCAGTTTTTAACACTGCACAGCCCCGCTGGATAGAACGTCAGTGAGAGAGGCTGCGGAACACTAAGGAAGCTGTCAGCAGCTGGACGTCTCCTGAAGAGACGCCTGGACAAACAAAAATGGCTCAAAAATCCAACAACAGAGAACAACCGAGCAACTCCAGGTTGATTCTGCCAACAAACAAGTGAAAACCAAATCAACAGCTGTTGTTTTACTGCCCTCTTGGTAGGCACATCTGTTTGGTTTACTTAGTTAGCACGCCTAATGAATTCATTAGCATCCAGAAAAGCTATTCTCTTTGCTTTCTGACTTCAAAACCTGGATTTCACTGATTTTCTGGGCTCCAGTTCTTTACCTTTAAAAAAAGAAAGAAATCAATTTTTGAAAAACCAGCATTCTTTTTCCTACATGTTGAGCTTCTGAGAATTTCTGCTGCTCATTTGAAAGAAACTTATCCAAACCACACCTGGGGTTTGGGTAAGTTCAACAAGCGGTCTGAACTTTTTACATATAAGATTATTATAGTATAAACATCTGGCGGCCCAAATTTAGTGAGCACATGCTCAATAAGATAAAGATTCAATGACAATGTTATGAATAATATCTTAATTTTAGGATTTAACTTCAGTGTTTAAAAAGAATGCAAACTTAATGTCAGTTAGTTTCAAGACAAAATGTTCTCTGTCACTGTTTTAGTGATGAGTTATTCTACAGAAACAATAAACATGACTATTTTTATCAAAATAAAAGATAGTCGCAAGTCAACTGATTGACATCTTCTATAATCCCTAACAAACATAACATTTGTCAAAAATCGTGTGGCAAATGTTTCAATCTAAAGCTTTAATTCTGGACATGAGCTTTTTTGTTACCTGTTCTTGGTTTTAACTTATTACTGCCTCTGAGATGTTTTTCTTGGTATGACTGAGCAACTCTTAGATTTCTTCAGATTAAATTCCTTGTTTTGAGATAAAAAAAAAATGCACTGGAAAAAATTGCTTACGAGTTTTATTTAGATTTTGATTCAGAAATGCTCAAATGCAGTTGTGGTTCTTTAAGAAGTTGCGGAATGGCCCTTTACTAATGTTGCGGGTCGGATGGGGACTTAATGTCCATTTTTTCAACTGAATCGCGTTTCCGTTGTGCTTGTATTGAGACCACGCATCTAATGTAACCTCCAAGCAGTCACACACTGCAACACAGACTTCTGTTGCAACTGTTTCCTGCTTTTTTCCGTCAAATTCAGTGTTGCTTCTCTGGAGCGGAATGAAGTCATTAGGTAATAAAGGTCTGAGCTCGACAAAAACAGTCAGTAGCGCTGATAGAGAGCAGAGGCCCTTTACTTTCACTCCCAGTTACAAACTATAAAAAGTTACAAACATGGTTACACGTTGTTTCGCCAATTATCCACTCTACGTACCAGACAATGTGGTGGGCGGAGCCTACGCAGTAGAACGTAACCCCACGTCACTTAAAGAGCTATTTCACCGTTTTCCACAAATTTGAGTATTTAATCAGCTCTGGAAAACCCAGTAATACTGCAAACATTAAAACCTTTGGTGAATTATCCACTGACTACAAGTTGTTTAAGCTCTCCGTCTGTGATTCCTCCAGCCTTCATTCTATTTGTGAAAACACAAAAAAAGATCTACATTTATCATTTTTGGCGCATGTTTAATGGTTAAATTAGACAAACCTTCCAACATGAGAATAAAGGTTTTTTTGTGTGTTTTTTACTGTTTTGGAAGGAAAGCTGTTTTTCAAACATCATCAGGAGTTAAAATGTGTATTTAGATAAAGTCCAGCAAATACTGCTTTCAAAGTCCAGTAAATTAATATTTTTTTTTTTTTCTCCATCCAATCACAAACTGAATAAAGGCTCTACAAATCAATATGTATATTGAAGAATATCTGTGCCGGAGAATATCTCTGTTCAACTTTGGCTTATTACAATACCACGTTTATGAAGAGCTCCTGAAAAACAGACGGAAGCTCCGTTAATATCGCCCTAATTATAGATCATAAGGCGCATTAATCCACGAGAGACAAGAGAGCAAATATTCTTTAAAGGCAGATAAATATGGAAGCGCAGAATCCGAAGCTGTGAATCAGATGCCAACTTCAGCGTCTTTCGGCTCAAACTTAAATCATAAAAGATTGACAGTAAATTCCAACTAACTGCAGAGCTCACCAAGGCCCGCGGCGGTGAAACACGGTGAGGTCACAGCTCTGAAGGAAATATAGCGACCACTGCACTAACAAACTAGTCCGAAGCAGTGAAGCAGTCCTGTTTCTCGAAGCAGACTGGACAGAAAAGCCTCCACAGAACCAGAGGATGGAGTTCGGGAAGTTTCAGATCGAAATCAGGGGCAGACTGGACTCACCCTGAGCTCGAAGCAGCTGACAGTAAAAGTTGACGGCGAGGAGAAAACTGCTTATCGGGAAACACACACGCATCTTATTGAAATCCCAAAGAACATCGTGAAGAAGAAGAGCCAGGAGAAAACTGCGGTGTTGTAACATGCCACTTCTCGGATCCCCGTTAACTCTCTCTTTATTTCCACTGCCCCTCTATACAGGCAGGGAGCGAACAGCGCATGCGCGGAACGGAGAAGTGGCCGGTTTCAGGAGATTAGAACTGGGTCCGAAAAACAATCCAGTTCCAAACAAAACTGGCATAATCGGTGTGATTTTAAGTTTTTTTATTTTTAATTTGAATTATTCTAGTTTGAAGCTGGGGTTCCAACAGTGTGAATGATAGGTCAATGTGCAATCAGTTATTTAACTACACAAATATATATCAATATTAATGTCAAATAGTTCATTAAATTGAAGTGCAGAAATTTGAACAAGATGCCTTTCATCACTTTGAGCAACTCTGAAAAATGAAAATGATCACCAAAAGTATCAGTGAAAAGTTGTTTATTCAAAGCAAAATTAGTGTCAACTACAGGTATGTTACTTCTGAAACACAAAACCCTGGTATTTAATCTTGCATTGCACTACAAACAAATCCAGCTCTATAGTCAATATTATCAACTCTGACATAGATATCTTTTGACAAGAAAAAGTCATCACTGACATCTTCATCGATAAGGGAAAATTATTCCGTCTGTTTAATGGCAGTAATGAGATTTCCTGAGTTGCTGTACTGTTTTTCAAAGGCCCCAGAATAGCATTGAACCATAACTGTGAACATCTTCTACATGAAACAGGATATCAAATGAATTTTCATCAAAACTGAGTTAAATTTAGGAGATAAGTTCCTAAAAACAAAATAAAGAGAGTTAAATTTGTGACTTCCATGATTAAAGCCCAGGTTTTTTCTGCTCCAAAATCATCATAGAATATTTAAATTTGAGGACAAGTGAAAATAGGAAATGTATGTTTTCTATTTTGAATTTTCATCAGAGTTCTTGCTGCAGCAATTTGGATCATCTGGAGGCCTATAACTTTATTTTGTTGACCTCATGATAGCAACTGCGACAGGCTGGCGACCTGTCCAGGGTGACCCCGCCTCTCGCCTGGAACGCAGCTGGAGATAGACACCAGCACCTCCTGACCCCATTAGGGGCAAGGGTGAAAAGAAAATGGATGGATGATAGCAAAGAATTACAGTAGTCCAGCTTTGAAGTTCACTTCTGAAAGTGACTGAAAAACATCTAGTTTGTTTGCCAGCTGTATCACCTACAGCTGGGAAGTTCTTTGATTTGATTTCAACTTTGACTGCCAGACAAAGATTTTTTTTCCCAAGCTTGCATAATGTCAACATTTCAATATAACATAAAGTTTCCAGATGGATTAGGAAATGCTTATAGAACTGAACATCTGCGTTTGACCAATGTACAATATGTAGACCAGAGAACCTCAGTAGTTGGTTTATTGTGATGCTGCAGCGTTGAGCTCAGTAGTCAACCTAAACCCATTCATAATGCTACATTCTGGTTTGCAAATGTATATTTATTACCTCATCAGTATGGCTGTCTTTTGGTATTAACTAGTTACTTATGTTAAAGATACTTCACAAATAAAACTTTTCATTTCTGGCCTCCTTAGGTTTAAGAGAAAGAATATCTTTTTGAGATGTAAGCGATCAAACAAGCACTTGGAATGAACGTAGCACCTCTAATCCAGCAAGGAGACGGTCCATGTCTCTCTGTCAGCCTGTGCCTTCAATCGACACAGGCTGTCGATTGATGCTACCAGCTCCCATCGCTTCTATTAGAGTTTCTGGCGTTAGCTCAGAGATGCCCCAAATATCCAGGAACCATAGAACCCCTGCAGGTGTACAGGAGGACGCCGGCTGACTGTAGAACGATACAGAGGCATTTCTACACAACCATTCATAAACAGTCTCTTACTTGAGGGTGTACATGCTGTGTGTTGGTTTCGCTAAACATGTGCTCTTATTGCTGTGCCATGCAACTCCTCTTTCATAACATGACATACATTATCTTTCACACATCATTAATGTTGTCTCTATTTTCAACAAAAATTAATGAAAATATATCTTTGTTGTTGTAATTGAAAATAAATGCATTTTTACTATGGCGAGGTCAGCGTCACATTTCAGTGTGGCATGTTGTAGCACTACCTTGTAGTCTGTTGTTCCTGATCATCACAAAAGCAGCAAAAATAAAAACGAGTCAACATTCTTCACACACATTTTATTTATTGTTTCACAAATTTCTTCAAAACACAGAAGGAGAAATCCACAGTGAATAGTCCCTGCATATTTCTTCATGGAGAACCCGGTTAGCTCTAAAAACCACAACAGGGACTATTCACGCATTTTATCAACATCAACAAGCATTGCTTGAGATTTAAAAGCTGCACTTCTAACAACTAAGCATACAAACATTAAATGTAAAGCAAATCTTTTTTGGGACAGACAACTGTAAAGTCCAAGAAGGATCCTAGTCAGAGGAGCTGGAAACATCAAGAATTAAGAAGATATATTTTTCTTTTAATAAGGAGTCTTTTCTTCCAGCCAGTTTCCTTCTTCCTTTCTTGGAAGTCCAGTAGAAAAGTAGCAATGGAAAAAACAAGTAATTTTTGTATGTGTTCCAAATATCCCCACTGGAGCTCCAATTAAGATATTTGGAACTTTACTAATTATTCAAATGAATTTAAGGAATAGTGATCACCAGGACATGCCCAAATTGGAGCATATACCATAGGAGCTGATATAAAATGCATCATACTTCCTGTGCATCTTGCACTCTGCTCCCAGACTTGGGTTTCTACTGTTCTCACAAGTATAGTACAGAAGTAACCTTCTGATTTCTTACACGTATAACCAGCTCCAAGTTTGAACTTGGGCTTTGACACCCTCTGAACCTTTGACACCTGGTAGGATTTATATTTTCAAACAAAGTCTATAGATTGTCCTGACTTACCCTGAGCTTTATGTTTTTTTCTCTCACTATCTACTCTTCCACTAACTGTTTCTGCTATTATTGCTCCAGGCTTATGTGCTTTTCTCATTCCATTATTCCCACTAATGCACAGACTGATGTTTTCGTGTTTATCTGTGTTATTATCTGTCTCTCATGAGTCCTGGTTTGATGGAGCTGTTGCCATGGGAGCATCATATGCTCACTCTGATAAAGAAGTTAAATTGTTGGAATCTGGGATTTTCCTTAAGTAGGAAACGGACAACTTGAATGTAGATATATAGAACTGAATTGCATTTAAATTGAAGTCCTCTGTGTTTGTATCATCTTGAAGGTAACTTGTTTAAAGTGCTTTAAAGTAATCTTTATTGTAAATTTGTGCTTTTTAGATAAAGTAAACAGAATTGCTCTGCATAAATAATTATCTTTTTAAAATGTTAATCTAGTTAAGTAACTATAAGATCTGTTCCGTAGATTTTCAGTTTTCTGAACTTTTGCACTGTTTCTTATGTCTGCCCAACTGAAGCATAGTACAAAAAATACAGCTAATTTACAGTGAGAAACATAATGTAGCATTTCTCTTATCAAGACACAAAGTGACACAAAAATATGTTTCTGAAACTGAACGTAGTAAGAATAAATCTACATTACATTTAGATACATTCAGGAACCTGTGTAAAAGCCGCCAAATGTTTCCAGCCTGATTCTAGATTAGTGGTAAAATATAGCTGCGGGGGGAAAAAGGTGGTTTCAAACCTGTTCAAAGTTCAGTCGTGGGGAAAGCTAAGTAACATGCAGAGTGGACAACAACCATATCCCACCATTATTAGAAGTAGAGCTCTGGTATACACCTGCAACAGTCCTGCAGGGTATTGAGAAGGAAATTGATCCCACACTGCTTCAGTTCATTGAGGTGTGAGGCTTTAATTAGCCCTTTTGGTCTCAGCACAGCATTTCAATCAGGGTGAGTTCTGGACTTTGACTAGATCAGAGATGTCCATGTCCAGTCCTCAGGAACTACTGCCCTGCAACCTTTCGATAAATCCCTACACCAACACAGCTGAATCAAATGACTGAATGATCTACTTAGCATGTCATCACATTTGGCAAAGATCTGGTAATTAGCCATTCATTTAACTTAGTTATTTTGGAGCAAGGTAACATCGTAAACCTGAAGGACACTAACGTTCAAGGACTAGGGTTGTACTAGGTAGATCCTTGGATCAGATTATTGTAACACCTTCATTTTGTTTTTTAGATATCAGCAGTGATTTTGCAGCTTGTGGATCATTGGTCTGTTTATGATCAAAATTTTGGCTGCTGGACAGAATGCTTCAACTGTTTTAAATATTGACCTGATTTATTAATAAGGTCAATAAAAGACGATGATGTAAGACAATACAGAATGTTTCCATGTTTAGACTTTTTTTTTTATCTCATCATAGGGATCAAGAACTCTTTCAGGATAGATTTATGTTCTTTACATCAAATATTCTAATTACATTCAGTCTATGTTTTTTTTGTTTTAATGTTTCTGGCTTTAATCTTTTCAAGTTTACTGACAATCAGCAGGCAAGAAATAACAGAGGTCACATTGGTCTCTGCTGTTAAGAAATTACACAAAAGCAAAGCACGCTTGTCATTGTTAAAGTGACTCGTTTTGACATTATGCTCTTTGAGTCAAAGTCTGCACAGCAGTGTTTTCTTCATATTATTTGAAAGGAAAGTGCATGTTTGGAATGTCTGTCAGTCTGAATACCATCTCTTTAATAAGAGATGATGTTGTTTATGAGCAGAAGCTGAAACCAGCAGCTTTCCCAGCTATGACTACTGATTCACAGAGGAGAAAGAGAACTAACTCTAACTCACTAACATCCCATAAATGTCAGTTTCACTTTTTAAAAGCATTGGTTTCTTTTTAGCCAAGTAATTTTCAAGTCTTGGACAGTGACTCTTTAAATAATATTTATCTGTTGTAGAGTCCTAGCAGAAAGTGTTTTTACCACTACCACTAGCAGTAGTGGTAAAAACACACTGGTGTAATCTGCCAATCAGAAACTGATTGGCAGATTACAATGAACTGAAATCAAAGAAAAGCTGGACAGGCACCTTATGGATATGATGTGACTGAAACCTGCAACAAACTCAGTGGTGTGTAAGTCTCATGTTAGACCACAGGATGGCGCCTCCTTCCTATTTCATGTAATAATACTGTGTAAGCTCATAGAGAAGACCAGGAACTTATTGTGGGTAGTGCACCCACTACCCACAATGCATCCTGAGACACTGGTGGAGGTGCAAGCTATGGCAAATGTAACATGGCCGAAATAGAACTGCGCACTGAAGTTATTAATAGAGTATAACGGCGTCTCTATGTCAGTTCATATGCAGTGTTTACAGTTACATTCCACTAATTTGGGATTTCTATATGGAAATGTAACAGTGGACCACAGACACTGTGAAGGTTACAGTGTTTAGTTTGCCTGACTGGGTCACACTTGGATGAAAGGCTTGAGATGCAATCTGATAAAACTGATGAACAACAATGCCCTGCTGTGTGTTTCCACTTCCAACATCATGTTAAGTGGAAAAACTTTTCCAAATGTCAAAGTCCCTGCTAAGTACTTTGATCTATTGTTGGCATTTGTTTCTCTGTCTGTTTATGCATAAAATACTCAAGCAAAGGCTACAGAAGCTCAGCGCCTGTTGCTGGCTCTCTATCGATGCACCACACTGTTCACTGTTCAGACTCCTTCAACTTCCAGAAAGTATCAACTCAATGCTTTATGAGAAACAGACCTCACTAAAGCTACACAGAACTTTACATTTTTTTATTTTTTTATTTGTTTACTGTTTAATTTGTGTTTTTGATGTTGTAAAGTGTTCTTGGGTGTTTTGAAAGGCATTGACAAATAAAATGCATTATTATTATTATTATTATTATTATTATTATTATTATTATTATTATTATTATTATTTTCAATCTTAGTTAAAATAAATTGTGTAAGGCAAGTCACCACTGTTAAGGAACATGTCACCCTTGTAACAGTAGTGGTAAAAACACACTGGTATAAAACAACTTGTAAAGTGTAAAGTGTTTTGCTGTCTGGCTTTGTTCTGAAAATAAAATTTGTATATTGATGAAATAATTGAAAATATTTTTTTCTGCTCAAATGCAGCAGGTTATTGCAATAATCTAATCAGTTTATAATATAATATACTACAATTAACATAGGAAACTTATTGCAGTTTTTGAAGCTCTTAACTGTCAAAAGTAGTGATACTGTAGGGTTTTTCTTCTAACCATCTGACAGGGTTGACAAAACTTGGGATAAATAGTAAATATAGCCATGAAAATCACCATTGTTTTTCTTTCTTCTCATTTGATTAAAAACAATTTTTTTTTCATCAAATCATAATGTTACCCTCCTGACTAAAGAGAAGTAATCTAGTGAGTGCTTAACCACCACAAAATAACATAATTTATTGTGGCCTGTACTTGTTGAAGAAATTATACTCCCCAAAATGTTTAGAATTTGTTTGTTAAGCCCTTTATTTTGTAAACTGAATATTAGTTGGAAATAATTAGATTTTTGTGCTCAAGTAATTTAGTAAATGATTTTAGTCCTTTTCCCACCACTATTGATTCAGAAGTTATTGGAAAATGCTAGAACTGTCATTTTAAATAAAAATAATGTACAAGTTTCAACCAAAACCTTCCTTTGCTTACTCATTTAATATACTACACAAAACTGGTGCTGAAATTAAAAAGGTACTTGTCCTGACATTCTCGCTGTTTTTCCAAAGCGTCACAAAAGCAGAGCTTAGGTTATGTCACAACATGAAACAAATAACGATAATAAATGCATCTAACTTGATTGAAAACATGAATTGTTGCACCTCCAATGGCAAAATGGCAACTTGTTCCACTTCAGTTGTTTTTTGTAAACTCGCCTGCCTCCCAGCGCAGAGCCATGGCGCTCTTCCGTCTTCCTCCGGTGTAGGCCTCAGGAAACTGAAAGGCAGGTAAAGATTTCCTTCTGTTATTACACAGTTATTACTATCATCTGTCTGCTCTCTCCAATTATTTGACTTCCAGCCATCCCACACATGGAAATCAGCACAAGCCGTCTGTTGGAATGCACCATGGTCAGCTGTGTGTTTTGTTTTTTTCTGCGAATGAAATGTTTGGATGACTGTTCCGCTGCTGTTAGAAGGTTTATGTGATGCATCACCGCTGACGTTGATCTCCTCATGCAATATTTGCATTGCTCTCAGCTACTGTTGCTTTTTGAGAACATTCAGGGTCAGCACTCTTAGACAGTCACAGGATTTTGGTCATTTTATTAAGAAATGACCCTTTGCCGATATTTGATTCTGCATTGAGGACATTTTTTTCCCTTTATCACAGAATACTGCATTACTTTAGGAGAAGGTTGGACGACATATATTCTTCCCATCATCATGCCTTCCTCACACCATAGTATCTTGTTTGGGTTACAAGCTGTCGAGAAAGGCTTATGATAAGTTTTTCCTCACCATGATTTTTTATGTGTTTCAAGAGCGTGAGATATGATGCACAGGTTCTTTCAATAGTTTTTCACTGCTTCAACATCACCAATCTACATGTTTAAAAAAATAAATAAAGCATGACTATAATAAACTGAAAACTTTCAAATAGGAAGGTGTTGCCATGTTTTTTTTTTTGTTGTTTTTTTTTCATTTTTTTGTTTACCTGTTAAATTAAACTAACTTTCATGCATCTGGAATGCGTCTTTTTTAGAAGCTGTTCCTCGCTCTGATCACTTTGATCGGACAGGCATTAAGGAGAATAGCCCAGTTGCTCATCTTACAGCTAGCAAACAGAGATGACAGAGACTGAATCTGAGTAGAATCAGAATCAGTGTCGCTAAAAGAGAGAGAAGAAGGGTGGTTTTCTCCCTTGGAAATAGAACTCACCCTGTGATCACAGGATAAGGCAGAGCGATCCATCCTGTGGGTTGTTTTCATTGGCGATGATGGAGAGGACTTGCATTTAACTGGCACAACACCTACTAATGAGATTGCACACATGAATTATGAATAAACATATAAAATGTTGCGAGTGATGTAATGTATTGAGTATCTTACTATTATACCTGAGGTATCAAATGTCAAAGTGTCCATGCGATTTGACAGGCCAGTTTCTGTGCTGAAGATGTCTTTACCATACAGCGTTGCCCTCTCCTTTCTGAGCTCTTCCTCCCTCTGCTTCACCATCCTTATCTCTTCATCTACCAGGGAGATTGTGCTTCTTGACCGCAGTTTGAAGAAGGGGTTGTTGAGGAACATTTTTTCTTGGGGCTCTTCACAGGTTTTATTAAGGGAGAACTCAGAGGCACTTCGAATGATCAAATTAGATGTTTCAAGGATGATTAGATTGGAACTGTTTTCCTCAGAGCACCATTCTACAGGTCCAGACGTTGTGTTGTCGTTGTCACTTATGGAACTGGGTGTGAAATCATTTCTTGGGTCTACAATTATAACATTGTTGGCAGACACTTCATGCTTTACCGGTTCTTTTGTTGGTGAAGAGGTTATAATGAATGATGGAGTCAGAGGAATATTTGTGGATCGAGGGACACTTCGTGATGGAGCACAATCTGTTGATTTTCCCATCCTAGCCAGTCCCCTCTCTCTTTTCAAGTTTTCCTCCCTCTCCATTGAAATACGAATCTCCCTTTCAATCGGTGTTTCAGCATCATCATAGGGGGACCTGTAACTGGAATCATCCAGGCCAGAGTCTTCTGAGCAAGGGCTGAATTGGGTGTGAGAATAATCTGTGACCAGGTTTAAACTCTCCAGATCACGCGCTTTCTTGGGAGTTCTTTCAATATTGCGGACTGGTGTATACATGAAGCTGTGGCTGCTTTGGAGGTGTGACTGCTTTGTTGCAGGTAAGACAGTCTTATTTTTCATTTGCGCCTCCATTTCTCTCCATTGCTTGCGAGCTAGCTGGAAGTCTACGTGTTCTGTACTGACATTTTCACTCTTTGTCTCCTGAATTACACAAAAGTCTTTGGGTAGCTTCTTGATTGTGTCCACACTGATGTTCTCTTGGAGTTTACAAAGGTCATAATTAGTATCTCTGTAGCTTTCACTTTCATCTTCAGATATTTTTGACAAACCTTGAAGGCTTAAAGGATTGTACTTAACTTCTTGAGGGGGCATCGGAGAAGAAGGTACTACCTCAGGTTGTTCCAAAACGTCTGGTACTTTTGGGACCTCAAATCTAACCTCTTCAAAGTTGCTGCTCTCCTGATCATTATAGTCTGTCTCCTCAACCTTCTGGACAAAGAGCTCCTGGGCACTCAGCTGAAGACTATCCAAATATGAGTCATCATCTTCTTTATTTATGGAAGAAGAGAAAATTGCTCTCCATTTCTCATCTGTATCACTGTCAGAAGAAGCTGCTGCAATCTCAACTCTCAAACATTCGTCAATCTCTTCGGGGTTATGGTAGGACTCATTTGACACATCTGACATCACCTCTTCTCTTATACACTGCTCTAATGGGGACTCGTCATGAAAAGGTGATTCAAACAGGATTTCATCCGGCTCTGGGCCTTCGTCTGGATATTCTGCTAGATTTTGATAGGGCTCATCATCTAAATTGATGATATCTCCTCCCTCAGGGTCAAGTTCACCGTACAAATCCAGCTGGGGGTCATTGTCAAGTTTAGAGTATTGCTCAAGCTCAGTGCCCTGTTCAGGTTGAAGGTCTTGTTCGTGGTCAGGGTAATCTGGCATCTCAAAATCGTCTTTAGTTTCTTGATCAGTTTCTTGCTCCGACATGTTCACCAGACCACCATCTTCCTCTGCCTCTGGATGCTGTTCTGGTTCTGGCACCATTTCAGAGTTGGCACACTGCTCTGACTCATGTCCCTGATCAGGATCTTGCTCTCGTGTGTCTTGCCTCCTATGGCGGGCCTCATTCTCACAAACACTGTCAGCACTGGGAAGGGTATCAGAACCAGATGAGTTGATTGACTCATTCCTATTGAGGTCCTCATGCCCTTGCTCTAATTCTAATGTGTCTTTTTCCTCTTGACAGGGCATCACGGTGCAAAGACTGCTTTCAGAGCAGTTTCTGTTGTCAGTCAGACTTGTACTGCTAGGAACATAAGTTAATGTTGAGCCAACTCTTGCTTCCTCAGAGTCAGATAAATCTGTTGTTAACCCAGTCAGCTCATCACTAGCGCTGCAATCCATTTCATGTACAGGTGAATCAGACACAGCACCCTCCATTTCACAGTCCATCACCAGAGTTGATTGTTCGGCTGTTTCCATGGTGACAGAACTGAAGTTGGGATTCTCAGTTGTGCTGCAAGGCTCTTTCAGTACTTCTTCATCTGCCTCTTTATCCACAGAGGTAGCTTTCTGTGTAAAAACAAAGAACAGAAAGGAGAACGGTAAAATGATGAACTTTGTGTTCCTTTAACTGTAAATGCAATGCTCAGATGTTTTTCTTCCGTCTGCACTTCAAATGTCTTGTTGCACTTAAAGTAATGTTTGGTTTCTCAAAAAGTGAAATGAGATTTTTATTTTTTGTCTGTAAATAAGAAACAAATAGCAGATCAAGTTTACAGAATTAAGAAGGCAAATTCCCTATTATTATGTCCTTTGTGGTTTACTATTTGTCAGCAATGGCACACTGACAGGCATCAAGAGCACCGCCACAGGAACAGCCCTGAATAGTGTCATGCCATTGTGACAATCTGAATTTCAGTCTAAGTTCTCTCTGTGGTGAGTTCATTAATGTGTGTGTTGTGTTCAGGGCTGTGCAGCAGGAGGCTGTGCTTGCTGTTGCTATGTTTTCTGAATGCTTTGCTAAATCAGTTCTGTGTAAAAAAGAGAGGAAGTTGAGGAAATGAAGCTGAATTAGATGGTTTGATGTGTGTTCTTATGTAAGGCTGCTGGACTGGGTCAGCCTCCCACACACACTCACAGATGAGTAAGTGTCCCTGCACAATGACATGCTGTTCTCATTCCGCCTCATTTTTCATACAAACACACACTTGCTTTACTAGATCCTGTGTCAAATGTCACTGATTCACTTCTACGCCTTGAATGTGACTATATGTAAACAAGTCATAAAGAAAGTGACTTGAGGTAGATTTCTCGGTGGTCCTACTGAATTGTAAACATCCGTGGGGATTCACGGATCTGTTCAACTTTTTCCTTTCCTTCCTTCCTTCCTTCTTTCCTTCCTTGTAACATAAAACAGGTTTTTGATTGTGTTAACTAAACAAATAAAGAGAAACTGTTCATATCATAACTCATTCTAAACAGTGTCATGTCTCATGCAGTGTTGCTGAAAAGCCACCAGTGGGTGCTTGAATCTAAATCTCTTTGCAGCAAAGACACACCTGTTCCAGCAGAGTGTGTTCAGAGCCATTTCTTACTTTATGAACATAAAGCGCCGTTATCTCAAAACCAAAAATATACTACACACCTAGATACAACCACTTCCCATCTGTGTCTCTAACATGAACCTATAGGTGCTGGCTCCTCACAGGACAGATTGCTGGTCCTTGTCATCAGTTTTTAAGATATTGGAAATGATTACATTGATACATTCTCTCAAGCTCCATCAGGGACACGTGCCTGTAACAGACCGAGTGTCATGGTAACCATCTGCAGGCCTGACACTCACTGCAATGCTCAGCTGTCACCTCCTCCCTCTCAACACCTCATCAGTGGACTGCTAAATGTGACGGGAAGCAGGGCTGCGCTGAAATGCCAGGGGGAATAATGGAAATCAGCATAAAACACAACAAATTCAAGCTGATGCAACTATTCAATTTATAATTCTGAACATCCACTCTCAGTCTGTCCCCCTAATTAAATGAGGATGTAGCGCAACTACTCAGTGCAGCAGAACAACAACAGGAAGTCTAAAAAGACAGAGGATCAGACATAACTCCAGCAAAAGCTGAAGAAAGTAATAACTTTAATGTCTTGTTCTGCTGCATGATGCTGTTAACACGAGATTGTCAGTATTCACCCATCTCTTCCTCTTCTGTTTAATCCTGTTCAGGGCCATGGGAGAGCTGGCGCCTATCCCAGCTGTCCGTGGGCAGAAGGAAGGTACTCCCGGTCGCCCATCAGACACACCACCAACCAACCAGGAACCAACACCACCTCACCTGTGGACAACCTGGAGCTAATTACCCTCGCCAGTGTGGAGTAGGATTATTTCTGGGGAAGATTGGATTGCTGAATAGATAAACTGAAACAAGTACAACTTGTGCATAAAATAACGTGCAGAAAGAAATGTGCATGAATTCAAAATTCATGTATACTACTACATACATCTCTATATTTCTTGTTGGACTTAAATGTTACAGCTTTGGAAATTATATTCCAGAAATCTGACCAAACAAAGTACATTTTTGTCATTGTTTTATATAGGCAGTGGCAGGATCTAAGGAAGCAGCCAAAACAAGACATGTTTTATTTTCGTTATCTGAACTGGGTTCATCATATTGCAACAAACAAGTGGTGTGGTGTAGAATGATTCATTGAAATAGATGTCATCTATGCTGGTTTGAACCATTAGCTGTCCCAAACAAGGTAAGTACCTTTCCTTGATCTGGTTTATGAATTTTGACTTACACTGTGACTTACACTTGCAAGTGTAAGTCACCTGTTATCTTGACTGTTGAAAAAAACCCATAATATACATATCAAATTTCATGAAAGCAAAAGTTTTTGTTATTAACTTATTTAGCAAAATGTTCCGTTTTCAAGATGTCTTCATAAAGAAGGTAAAGGCAAATTTAATAAATCAATAACCTGAAAGAACTTAATCTCCTATAAACCAGTAAGAGATTGTCCACATAGTAACAATATCCTGAAACATAATGCTGCACTGGGAGGGGAAATCCTCATGTATGAATTATGATCCTTAATGTCAGGATTTTTTTCCAAAATGTTTTTGATTTTCTCAAGGCATAAAAAGTTGGAAAAGATTTTTTGTAAGAAGAAAAAAAAAATTCTTGGATTTTTGTCTAGGTGATCAGTTGCAATTTTTTCTAAATACAAATTTGTTATTTGGAAAATACATCAGTGGTATTAGTCCTTAGGGGTTACAACTTTTTATTTTTACCTGCAAGAGTCTTCTACAATATGAGGAGGGACTGGGTATTGTTTTTTAATTTTTCCTGCCATTTTGGATTTAACAAACATTTTCTTGCTATTGCAGAAATAGCAAGTGACTATACAGTGAACCCTCGCTATAACACAGTTCACCTTTCACGGTCTCGCTGCTTCGCAGATTTTTTGTGCAATTATTTTTTTCCACACTGCATTGTATTCTGTGTCCTGATTGGCTAAACAGTCTCTCTGCTTCTTCTCTACCTGTGTGTTAATAATGTTGTGGTTTAATATGTACATGTATGTAAAACAGCTTGCAGAATTTAAGTTTGTAAACTCTCTTGAAATTTCAAGTTTCTCTAAAACCCATAATGTCGACAAAACGTTCTGCACCGACAAAGGGACTTGTGGTCAGGCCTAAA
>CAEGAD010016903.1:0-21773 GCA_903067055.1 Poeciliopsis paucimaculata | reverse complement strand
AGTTATAAATTTGACGGTCTAAATTAACGTTTTGGTTGTTTATTCTATGTTACATGACTTTGTGTTTTTATGTTTGTTATGATGTAAAGCACTTTGAAATGCCTTGCTGCTGAAATGTGCTATACAAATAAAATTTGATTGATTGATTGATTGATATTAAAATAACAATAGATCAATGCATAAATCCAGAGCTGAAGACGTTACACATGTATGGAATAAAGACAAATAACTTCTCTCCAATATACAAGAGATTATGAAGAAAAGGAATTCAACCTTCAAGTTTATTATTTTAATCACCAAACCCACTAAGCTAGTAACACTCAACTAAACGACTTAGTAAAAGGTGAAAGAATGATGAATAAATGACTAAAACAGTAAAACAGTAAGAATACACTAGTACCAAAATATATTCTGGATTCTCATACAGCTGAGAATAAGAGTAATATCACATTCCTAGATTCGCATTCACAAAGGCACACACATTTATACACCAGGTAGACAATGTGCCTTGCCCAGAGCACATCAACATGTGGCAGGAGGAAGCTGGAATCGAACCTACAACCTTCCGATCACAAGACGATTCCTTTTGAAGAATTATGAGTAAAGCAGGATCAAAGTAAATCCTGTATATGTGCTGGAAAAAACTTAATACTGCATGACCTCTCCAGCATCTGCATCACAGACTACTTCCAAGGCCATAAAGAAATATTTTCCTGCTTATCAGTCCAGCACAGAGCTTGACCTTAGCCCTTTCCAGCTCCTTCCACAGGTAGCCAACAACTGTTTGACTCCAAAATAATGCAAATCCAGAAGGTCAGGCTAATTCTATAAACAAGCAAGAATCTCTGAGATCCTGGTGAGGATCCCAGAGCTGAGACTGATCCAGGTCTTCCTACTGGCCAACATGGCTTTTGGGCCACACAGCCTGTACTGGCTCACTTTTGCAGAGCTACTTTAAAGAGACGGCACAGAATGTCACCGCTGGGCTGCAGGACGCTCATTTATCTAGCCATGTGAACTGCCATGAATTATTTCTACTTTTCATAAAGCTTATGCTTCCCTTATATACTAGCAACACAAACATATGGTTATGTTAGAGAACAGCTCTCCACCAGTCATTGGTACTCCATATAAGTGAATTCAAACAAGAGCATCTATGAGAAACATTATAATTTTCCTCTTTTGACCTGCAGTTTCCAAGCTTCTGCCTCACAGAGCAGCCTTCCCCTACAACTGCCCCCATTCGGCCCCTTCAGACTAGCCAGCAGCAAATGGCAAACCCCTGGTGGAACATCGGCTGAGCTCATTATACAAGCTACTTTTTAATGAAACGCTGGTAAAAACGTTGTTAAAGAGTTAATAGAGGAACAATGCTGTGATGACTTCCTGAAGGCGGAGTTTCAGAAAAAAGCCCAATTTCAGCACGTTGAATTACAAAATTTACAGAAAGCTAGTTACAGAGAACTCGCTTTCCGTTTCTGCTGTACCTACTTCAAATTAAAAACATGTGCAATACAAAAACACAAAATGTTCCCAAGTATTATTGGTCTAGTTTTTAATACAAATATATTAGTACACCTGAAATAAGAGAAAACCAAAATATAAGTAACTTTTCAGCAAGATATAGCATCTTATTTTAAGTTATTAATTCCTTAATGTCGATGAAAATGTATTATTTCCACTGGCAGATTTTTTTCAGTCCTAGCATGGGAAAAATGTCTTGTTCCAAGTTGGCCTGTCACAGAAAGCAATTAATCAATTAGTCACATGATAAATTAAAATTAGCACAATAATCTCCATTTGCATGATTTATAATTTTTTCTTTGTTTTTCTACCAAAAACTTTATAAAAAAAAGTCTTCAGTTCGGTGCGTAATTTTTTTGAAGTCTGATTTCACAGGTCAAGTGATACTGATTTGATTTGGAAGTGAAGCAGCAGATGTTTGTAGTATAAAGTGTATGTGTGTGTGTGTGTCAAGCTTTTTTCCTGCCGTCACTCAGCATAGTTCTTTTGGAGGAGAAGCACACCTGATCCAGCTCTGTCCCACTCTTCTTCCCCAGCGCTCCACCGCCGGTTTCAAGGACCAGTGTGGGCTCCCCACTGTGGCCAAACTGAAGCAGTGCATCCAGAGCCTGGCAACGAGGCTCCAGAGCCCTGAGGGTGCCATGGGGGCCACCATGGTGCTGAGGGAGGGCTACCCCTGTCTGGAGCCTCAGGTCAGCCTGTCTGAGGCGATTCGGAAACTTCTCTCTGCCTACGACACGGTCAGTACGTCAGAACGTATCCATAACAACCCAGATCCTGCTTTTAATTCTGTCGGCTGCCAAAGAGAGTTTGAAGAAAGTGTTTCTGATCAGTCTGAGGACACAAAGCTCTGCTCAGGGCTGTCAGGGTTTTGAGTTGAATGAACTACAATGGCCTCTGTCGAGGTATGTGCAGCCCTGTCACTCAACTGTAATAAAACCAGTGACAGACATTTACACGAGAAAATGGGAAACAGATTTTTGGCAATTGTTAATTGAATCATTGGTCACTTTGAGGTCACACAGTAAATCTGCCACAAGCGACCGTTTAAATATCCCCTACTGTTCCCCGTTTGACAGCCAGAAACTTGCTCTGTGTTTTGTTATACAGTGACTTTTAGAGCGTGGTGAAGAAAAACATTGACCAGTGTTGATAGGTAATAATAGTAAAAAAAGAGACAATCCCAACTGGTGCTTTGTGTTTGTTTTCAGCTGTTATGATTCCAGTTTCTCAGGAAGGATGAAGGTTGTTACGTAGAAATGCCGTCACTAATACAGATCGAAAGCCGCTTTGCAAAGATTTTTTCATCTCCTCTGATGGAAAGAACTTTTCACACAGATGAAGGCTTTTCCATCAGATTATTAACATACATGGTTAATTCCAGCTTTTTAAAGGTTGGGTCACCTTGAGGAATCTATTACCCAGAAAGACCTCAGACCTAAACCTTAAAGGGGCAGTATCATATAAAATCAACTTATTTGAGCTTTACATCATGTTATAATGTTATTGTCTCATCAAAACATGCCTGGAGAGTTGCTTTGATTCTTTCATTCATTTTTGAGAAACTCTTTAATCTCCATGACAACCATTCAAGTGTGCTGAGTGGACCTTGTTCCGCCTTCGAGATGAAGCGGGGAAAACATAAAAGAAAATATTACAAACACATCATATAGTCAACAATTTGAAGTTTCGAAAACCAATAACAGACATTACATCAGAAGTGGCGACATTGAAATCATCAATGTTTAAATAGCCTTTCACTGGTTATGTCTTCCTGTAACATATAATTACCCAGTAATATTTTTACTTTTCTTGTCTACTCAACATCTTTTAATACAAAAACATGGTGGTTTTCTGGGGGAAACCCTGATGTTGGTCAATGATCCATTCATTAGGTACACATGTGTTGCATCAGCACTTTGTTCATGGGAGACAGAGGTGCCTAAAATCTATCATAAAACCCCACAGCAAAAAATTCAAACTGCCCCTTTTTGTGGCTTTCAATTCTTCCTAAAACTGTTGATCTCTGTAGGAGTAAAAGAGACTTTCAAATCAAATCACTTCACTTCACATCACGTCGGCCTTTCCCCACTTTTGTTAGAATAGTTTTCGAGGTTTGCTTAAAATGGACCTACAGAGGAATGGAAACAAGTAATCACTTCCACAGGCTGCAATTTATTCCATTCGAGCCACTAAAGCCCCTAATTTGACTTTACTTTGGGGTCCGCCATACGCCTAATGATGTGCTTGTTTTCTCAAGCTCCAGCAGTCTGACTACCAGTCACTTTAGCTAATGACAGCCCTGGATTTGTTTCGAATGAAACTTTGCTGGAACCAAAAGCTGAATGAAACACATTGTCATCATGCCTATTAGAAAAACACTTCACCCTTTTTCACACACACACGCACACGCCCACACACACATACGCCCACGCACGCACACCCATACACATTCTACAATTCTTTGGATTTCTTGATTTTATCTTCATTTTTGTTACTGGTTGATTTAATGAGATCAGGGTGAGAAACACATTTTCTTCAGGCATTAAATGTGCAGGATGACACTGCAGTGTCATGCATGTAACAATCACCCACATACTTCCTCTCACACACACCCACCCCCACACACACGCCTACACGCCCACACACACACACACAGCGGGACTGCCAGCTGCACCTCTTCCTACTCCCTCCATCTCCTGCTGCAGCCGAGTCGCTCCCACCTGTTGTCAGTTATTCACACCTACACACACCTCGGAACACACAGCGCTTCCCTTCCTGAGCAGCCTGCAGTAGCTGCTCAGTTAACAGTGTGTGTGTGTGTGTGCGCGCGTGTGCGTGTGTGTGTGTGTGGATGTGATAGATGTGAAGCCAGCAGGTCGGTGTCAGGAAGCAACGGCTGGTGTCACCTGCACTCTTAGAAAACAACTCTTCACCCTTCCTGAGTGTACTGGATTATTACCTCCTTTGTGTGCGTGTGTGTGTGTGTGTGTGTGTGTGTGTGTGCGTGTGTGTGTGCCAGAACTTTGTCTTTTTATTTCCGTCCACAAAACTCGGTGGCAAGACAAGTTTATTCGCATAGCACCATTTACGGCACTCCTAACCGATGATGGGACTCTGAAAGAAAGAGAAAATAACGCATGAGCATAAAGGATAAAACTGTTAAAAATAATAACATATTTGTCAGGGCAACAGAATACACTTCACATTCTTGTTGATCAATGAAGAGGGATCTCTGAATTAACACCAAACTAAATGTTCTATAAGATCAACCTGACTCTCTGTTCTGCTGTCCAGATGATCTCCGCCCAGAAACAGCTGATTGAGAACGCAGACGGTGTTCAGGAGAGGATCGACCAGGTGCACAGGGAAGGTAAAGTCTGAAGACATGAAGCTCTGCATGTAGCAACACCCACAGAAATGAGTGGGTCATGAATGTATTAACATTCTGCTGGATAGAAGTGCAGTAAGTGCTGTAGGCATGTTGCATGTTTCTGTTTACATCCGGAAATTTCACGCATGCACAATTTCCGGAAGGCAAAAAGATGAATCCTTTACGTGCATCCATAGCCGGGCTGCCGCAGTGGAACAATGCTGTTACCAAAATGAAACCTGGAGAGGTAGGTGTTACTCATTTAGTGCAGTGCACCACAGCAAAGGGCAAATAACACAGAAAAACCATTTAAGAACAATTCAAAACCACTCGCTTTCTTCTTTTTTCTGTCTCTCTGTGTCGACTATGCTGCACATAGACTCGTTGACATAGTAACTGACTGACAACAGTCAACTGATAGATTTACAGCATTGTTGTGACAAATGTATCAGGGGTCGATACCAAAAAGCATGCAAACATTTCCCACTCAATGAACAGAACATTCAGTCCGTCACAGTTTTAAGTTTCCAGTCTCGATATTTATTTTGCGATTATTAATAAGTGATCTCTGAGGTAGATTAGCTCATTTAATCCCCTACTCTACTGCTAATCTGTCAGACAGTCGGTGTGAGGATCACCTTTTTTTCTTTAATTGGACCAAAACGAAAAGAATTCCACAGCACATCTACATCTGAAGGTTATCAAAGTCAAGCTAGCATAACTGACCTTCTCCCCTCTTCCTCAATATTATTTTGAATGAAAACTTTTTCCTGACCTTGTTATCTAGTTGTCATAGTGTTGACAATTAGTCCCTTTTTTGTATATATATATATATCGTGGGTACATTTAAGATTTGGTGCATTATGTTGATAACTAGACAGCTAAAACCAGTAACGTTCATCTCATCGTTGGCCCCCAGCAGGAAGCTAGGGGGCGGTACGCTGCGTGTGTGTCGACATGCTGCGACGTGTCCATATGAAGCTACATGGATGCAGTTACGTATTCAGCAGCAACACAGCATGTGCTTTTAAACCCACTCACTGTCACTGATCACTGCTGACCTTTGACGACCAATGCAAATGTCAGAAACACTATCCGTTTCCTATGACCCATCAAGACGTGCTGCTGTTATAGGCGTACGTTATTTTTGTCATCATCTCCCGTTTGTGTTTGTCAGGAATGGAGCTCCATGAGGATCTGTCCCGGCTCTGTGAGAAGGAGGGGCTGAAGGGACAGAAGCTGAACAAGGCGGTGGAGAGTTTCACCTGGAACATCACCGTGCTCAAGGTACCAGCACACAAACTGGGAGGAGGGGAGGCTCAGTCTGAGTGGAGGGCTTAGTGCACCAGCTTAATACACCATCAATACACAATGAGTTCCTGTGTGCTTCTTTACTCATACACTGTAAAACCTCATTAGTTCACCTGAACTTGTTGCCTCAGCTTTTCTTCTGTAATGTTTTCAATAAAGTGGCTGATTGAGTGACATCAACCTGTGCTAACTTAAGTTAGCTTAATAAATCTACATATGTTGCAATTAGTGAAACAACACCTAAAGCTTAACCTTTATTATTCTATTTTCATGTTTTGACTTGAAACTATTTACATAAAAAAAAAATGACGTGATTGAAACAGTTTCTGGCTCCTGCTTTCTATTTTTTTCTCCCTATTGTGATGTGGACACTAAAAGAGCGCCACCTATCAGTGGAACCTAAAAACACCGTTAACTAAAATTACATGCTGTAGTTACAGAAACTGGAGTTTCTGTGAGTTTAGTAACTTGCTAAATAAAGTCGGCAAGTTACCAACTAAAGGTGCTAACTAAACTTTAGTTAGCACAATTAAATCATGACATAAATACCACAACTCAATGAAAGTCAGGGAGTTTTTATTTATGGTTATATCAAGAGAATTTCAAATGACAGATGGTCCAATTGTGTTGACACGGAGCAGCAAGAAAAATCTATTCTTACATCAAGAGAGCTTCACTTCAGCTTTTTACACACATGGAGAGAATTGTTGGTGCCCCTCTGGCAATGACCGAAAAGACTGACTGAATGGTGACTGAAATAGCTAACAAAATAATAACAAGTAAAACAATTACTGAAAATGACCCAATGAAAGTCAGACATCGTTTTGAAATATGGTTCAGAAGAATCATCAAAAAAATAAACTAAGGAAACAAACCTGGACAAAAATGATGGTACCACTAAGGAAGAAATAATAATAATAATTTGAACATAGGAACATGTTAAACATTTAAAAGATGACAAGTAGCCACTAGCTACGGTTCCATTACAAAAAATGCACAAAACTTTGTCAATATTCTGCTAACTTAAAAAAAATGTACAATTTTAAAATTGCAGCGTCTCCATTGTTGTAAGTTTGTTTATGCGGTAAGTTGTTAAAAACATGGCGTGTCACCATCCTCCAGTCACTTCCTGTTGTCTTCTTTTTTGTGGTTTGCACCAGCAGCAACATGCGGGCATGTGACTCATGTGATGCTAGAAATTGTTTCTATTAATGTTTTGCAAAATAAATTTATATTAATACAGCCAAAAAAAACCACCTCATCTGAACGCTAAAACTTTATGCAAAAATCAAGAGTTTTCTCAAAATTGCCTAAGATAGACATTGGTGCACCCAAACCTTATAATTACATTAGTAAGACTTTTTTTTTTTTTTTTTTTAAGTGACCTAAATCACATTTTTATTGGCGGGAATAGACTAAATCTTTTTCGGTTTATGTGTTTGGCTTTGTTTAAATAAGGAAAACATGAGAAACCATTCCCAGTTTTGGACCTGCAATGATTTACAAAAAAAATTGACTATTTTCTGTGTTTAGTTAAGCATGACATGCTTAATGTATTGTTGCGGTTGTTGTGATGTGATTCATTTATTTGTCCGATTTTAGCTTTTTAAAAATGTCTAATGTTTTGGCCCTGAGTGCTCTGCAGTTGATGAATTTGTTCCATTTTACAACAAGTTTGGACTCCCTGCTCTACACTGTGATGGTCTGTCATAAAACATTCCCCAAGACTTGTGGTTGTAACAGAAAAAAATATTACATTTGTTTTTCGGCAGATGAATTCTATTCCTAAGCTCTATATGTGGCGCCTCTTTGCTGCCAGCTGAAACACCAAATGACAAATGTACAAAAATATGGAGAGGCTGAAAATTCAGAAGCCGGTGGAAATCAAAATAACCGATAGAAGAAGTGACAGTTGCTCCTCCGTGGAGCTGCATGTGGTTATTTCTGTCAGATAAGCGTGAAATGAAATTTGTGAAGTTCCCTTTAGATGCTGTGGATGCTGAAAATACTGCTGTTGGAGGCACACTGATATATCCTGGTTTTGAGTGCCTGCAGTAAGCCTCCTCTAATCTCAGTGCTCCTTCCGCCACGTGCATTTTAGGAACTGAGAAATCCATCCAAATATTCAGCTCAGATCCAGATATCCAGGTCACAGTCAGGGAGGCCGAAGAGAGAGAGCGAGAGAGAGAGAGAGAGAGAGAGAGAGAGAGAGAGAGACTCAGAGGAGAAGAAGAAGAAGCTGCAGAAAGAATTGGTGTGCTGCCTCCAAGTGGTGGCAGAAATAGTGAAGCAGCACGAGATCAATAAAGTCACGTTTGATTGTAGTTGCTGAAGACATAATCATTAAACATGTGGAGGAAGATGGCCGGGTCAGATGAGGCCAACACTGAATTCTTCGGCCTACATGTAAATCCCAATTTGACAGAAAACTTGACAAGTTATCCTGAATGCTCCATCCTGACTGTGAGGCCCAGATTGTTTATTGTAACTTTCGTCATTTAAGGTGAAAAATTTCTTGTCTTTATAAGATGTTTGATTTATTGTTGTCACGATAAATTCCAGTAAATGGAAAATAAAGAAGAAAAAAACAAAAAACGGGCTAAAATGTTTTTACTTTCTCATCTACTGTTTTTTTAATCCAGGAGAGTATCGCTAAGTCCCAGTGGATTTGAGGTCTATTTATAGAGATTAAATACTGTCTCTATACAAACGTAGTGACATAAATCACATTTCTTTCAGAATGTGGCTTCCTGAAGAAGCTTGTTTCAAGAGCAGCATTTAGTTTTGTGGCACAATGAATTCAGTGCCATGCAGTTACTTAAAAAAAGAAATAATGCATGTTTTTTTAATCACAATTTTTGTTATCTCAATAATACTACAAAACATGATAAAATCTTTAGTCCATATTAACCCCCTTTATGGGTCACCTTCCTGTCTGGATGCTTCTCTGTACACACAGAGGTACAGTGGGATGGCTCAGATCACATCATAATCATGACAGAACGTCCTAGTCAAGGTGCAGACTTAAGTCTTATTCAGAATTTGCAGCAAGATTTAAAACTTGATCTGTTAAACACTCTTAAAAAGTAATGCCTCATATTACTTAACTGAATTAGTTTAACATTTTTACACCTAAAAAATATTGAGTTCATTTTAATAAAGAGTTTATAAGAAAACATTTTTAATAAGTAATATTGTCAGTGATATTTTCAACTACATCTGAATGAACCACCTAAGTCAAATTACTACATTAATTAAGTAAATTTAACTAAAATATTAAGTGAACCAGACTGAAAAGCTGAGAGGAAAGTATTAAAGGACATAGATAAGTCGAGACACATTTAGGCTGTAACTGAAAAATGATCTATTAAACATGTTTTAGCAGCTAATTTTAATACTTAATTTACTATATTTAACATTATTCAGTAAAAAAAACAAAAACACAGTATGACCAATATATCACAGAACATGAAAAATGTTGCATAATTGTTCATATAGCAAATTACATTTTGTTCTAGCATATCTACATCTATATCTGCTGTCCAAATGCTAACAAGGCAAATGAAGCAGCCTAGCTAACGCTGATGATGAATGAATGACAATTTTATTGATCATGCTCACCTAAATATTTCCGCCATATTTACAGTCTTTGAAATATTTATTAGAGTGTAGTTGTTATTGTCATACTATATATATATGAATATGATGTTTCTGAGTTTTGTGTTTTCCTTTTTCTCTCATTCTTGCAGCAGACTTTCAGGGTGTTGTTTTTCATTCTTTCTTTCCTTCTTTTCTTCCCCTCCTTTCTCTTTTCTTTCCTCCTGTCTTTTTCGTCTCAGTTTTCATTACATTTGAAAAAAACTCAAACGATTTCCAATAAAGGTTTATATCAGAACTAAAATAATGGTTTAAGTCATTTTTGTTAAAAGTGCTTTCTCTGTCCAAATCATCTTTGGGTAAAAATAAAATAAAAACAAAACAAAAAAAATTACTTTTGGCAAAAAGAAAACACGCACACACACAATCACACAAATAAATAAATAAAAATTGATGTTTTCGGCAGGTCTCCTTCCACTCTGACTTAAAATCATGTCATCTTCCACTTCCCTCCTTTAAATACACTGAAGTTTGTATTTGCAAATGCTAAAAAAAAAAGTCTTGGAAAAAGTCAAAGTCATTTTCCTCAAACCAGAGTTGAGTCATGTCTGTTTGTTTCAGGGTCAGAGTGACCTGCTGCGTGGAGCTAAGATGGACTCCCTGTACGCCCTGCGGCAGCTGGCTCTGGCCTGCGAAGCCTGCGGACTCACCTCCTCCTCCTCCAACTCCTCCAACAGCTTCTCCACCGCCGAGCTGCACTACTCCTCCCACCCGGCGTCGGGGCGACGGAGCAGCACCCACGGCAATGGAGGCATCTGACACCTGCATTTAAACATGTCGATGAAAAGAAACTCGTGAAGGACCCGGGGTGGGGTGGGGTTTATGCTTTCTGGCGGAGTATCCCTTTAAGCCGTGTGGTAGACTGAAGCCTTACTGTGGTGGTGACGGGCCGGCCAGCAGGGGGCACTTACAGAGGTGGAGCGGTGATCAGGTCAGGGTGTTGGAGATGAATGTAGAGCGGCCTCAGCTGTCCAGATCTACCTGTGTGTCCTCACTGTGTTGTCGAAGTGAGAACAGACTGAAGACTTCCACAGCTCAACTCATTCACTCACAGGTTTCTGCTTTTGTTGGTGGCTGTTCCTGCACTTGACGCTTAACACTGAAAACAAAACCCAGTTACTGACATCAGCATTAGCCGTTAGCTACATCACTAACCCTCTCTGTCCTGTTAGGATTTCACTGAAATGAAGGCGAAGCTTTCAGGTTTACAGTGCCTTGCAAAAGTATTCATGTTCCTGTTTTGCCACATTCCAGCCACTGGGATGCGTTCTATTGGGATCACACCGGACAGAACAACACAGAGTATTTCATAGTTGTGAAGTGGAAGCGCAAACATTCAAAGTTTCAGATGTAAAGTGTGTGTTGGTGTTCAGTTCAATGTTGAACCTTTGGCTACATCAGCAGTGTGTCTCTACCAGCTTTAGGCGTCTAGACTAAAATTATTCTCTATCTTTGCAAAATGCATGAAGCTCAGTCAGATCAGACGTCCCACTAGAAGAAAACATCCAATCCACAAGGCCCTGTTATCATGTAGGTGGTGCGTTTAGAGTCATTTACAGTGTGGGGTATTAGAGTACTGGTCAAAAATGCATACATTTGCAAGGTACTATATATATTTATATATTCTCCTAAATATTATGTAACATATCAGGAATCACTAACAAGGTTTGGAGAATAACTAAAATTTACTAACAGGCTCTGAAGGTATCATCTGGGCTGTTGGTGGATCAGTCCACCTCCTCATGAAATCATTTGGTGGTGAGCCAGAATCGCAGAACTCCATGTCTGCTGCAGTGTGTGTGTGTGTGTGCGTGCGTGGGGGCGTGCACGTGTGTGTGTATGGTGTGTTACCTCCGGCAGTGTTTCTGGACCCATGAGCCGACGTGAATCATGCGTGCGTCTTTTTAATGCGGTAACTTTTCTACTCTTACATTGTTGTGCTTTAACCAAACTGAACCTCACTCTAACGTGTCGCTGTGGACCAAATGATCGTCACATGCCAAAAATAGAGAGTCGCACAGAAAACAGCAAGAGGAAGACGTGTCCAAAGTGCGTATCGGGAATAAATGATGTGTTTGTTGTTCCACAATCTCAGTCCAGTAACAGTACAAACCAGGCCGTCCAGCGTATGGAGGTGGTGCAGATGGGCGCGTTTTGTAGTTTCTTTAAGACAAGTACAACAGAAAATGTTAAGTCTACACAAAGAATTGTTTTCATTAGAATTTTTTTCTGCCTTTACAAACATACAAACATCCAGCGACGTTCTTTTACAAAAGTTACATACTTCATGTATAAAGCTGCAGTAGGTAACCTTTAGAAAGTAATGTTTTTTGGTTTTTTTTACTAATTTGTTGAAGCTATCACTTTGGTCTGAGACAATGTGCCTTGTCCCGGTACTAACAGAAAAACACAGCTGAGCCAGAAACAACCAATCAGATCCAGGAGGAGGGTCTCAGTGCTGCCAATCATTCTAATGCTCATCCCCTCCCCCTTGCTCGTTGCTAAGCTGCAGCTGGTTCATCACAACAGAGCCTGCCACCAATACTACGGCTGCCTAGCATGGCCTCTGGTGATGGCGGATAAACAGTTTTACTATAGCAGTACGTTGTTTTTCCACCATTACCACATTGAGCAGCATACATGGAGTTGATTGACAGCACTAAGCCCATCCTCCTGGCTCTGATTGGTTGTTTTTAACCAGAAACGGTGCATTTTTGCAGACCACAATAATAGCTCTGGGAGGGGATGGAGGAGCTCAATTTGTCACAGATTATCTGTCTGATAACAAAGTCATGACATGGTGACAGCTTTAATGAATATGGAAAAAAAAAAAACACTTTGTAAAAGTTAGATGAATAGCTTTAGTGGAAATATAATCATGTAAAAAAAATACAGAATTAAATTACTGTTGTGCAAGTTCAAATGGTGGAACTGAACAGATTTAGTGTGGAAGATGTTGGGTTGGAGGCATTTCAAAGCATTGTTTTTAACCCCTGGGCTGAAACAAACACCCTGGACGAGCGTCGCTCTCTCCATCGCCTCTCAGCCTGAGGCTGAGGCAGCAGAGACTGAGCTGATGTACTGACTCACAGCCACCACACGACCCTGACCTGATAACCTGTGTGTGTGTCTGTGTGTGTTTAGGAAGCTTTTTAACCCTCCCGCGGTCGTAAGAGACGGGATCCATTTGACACCGCAGGCTCTTTACCCTGTATGAGGTCCAGCGGGGTGGCACTGACCGCGCGTGCGCTTTTACACATCAAGACAGCGGGGAGGGTTAAAGCAGAAAGCACACAACGGAGGCAGAGCAAAGGTGACAGCAGGAAGAAGGTGATGGAACTCACTCCGGATCAACTTCTGCTGGGTTGTGTTAGTCTGCAGGTGGACCTGCAGGGCTTCATAATTGGCTGTGAGGGGTAGACACAGTGACAGCACCTGCTGGTTCTGGTCTATTAATACCATCCTGACTCACTGGAGGCCTGGGGTCGTGCGCTCGTGCAGCTGCGCTCGCGTCCGCCATGATTTCCGGCTGCCAGCCGCTGCCGGGTTTATTTGCTCTCCGACCCAGCGAAGCAGACAAATGTTTGGGAGACCTCCACTGAACCTGGAGCGGCGAGACGAGACGGCTTTCCAGGAGGACGGGAGGCTTCTGGAGCTCACACAGAGCTGTTCGTCTGCAGTGTTAACCTTCCATGTTGTGCTGGGGCCGCCTGCTGGTGGGGCCTCAGGGGCAGCGAGGGTGGCTGCTGGGGGGACAGTAATTAGAAAATTCCCAGTTAAAGGAGAGCTCATTTTCAGTCATTTTTCAGTTTAAAGAGAGGAGAAGCAAAATGAAGTGTGACAAGTGAGAGAGAGCTCAGTGTTTCAGGTACCAAGCAAAAGAGCTGCTGAAAAATGAAAAATGAAAAACAGACCAGCAATGATTTCTGGTCTGTTTTTCATTAATTTTCAACCTAACTAACTAACCTACTAAATTTTACTTGATGTGAGAGAATACTTCTTTTTCATTTTTTTTTTACCTTAATTTAACAGATTCTAAAGTTACATTTTGTTATTAGCATTACAGCTAACAGTCTCTTTTCTCTTGAGAACATAGACAGTTCCAAACTAAGCAACTTTGTCTTAAATCGTTCAGCCTGCCTGTTATCTGCTGAAGGAAGCTCAGTGTCAGTTCACCAATATGGATGCCCAAAGAAGGCATGCCGGAGTTCATACTGTGGACTTGGTAGCTACCAGTCAGACCTGCGTTGTGTAGCTGGCGGTTAGAGAGATAGTGGTAGAGAGAGCGATAGAACCCCCCCTGGTTCCGCGGCACATCAGCACTCATATCAAAAAGAAAAAACATAAAGCAAAATTATTAGAGTAACCAAATGATTTCTATATGCATTTGTTATATTACAAATTTTGTGGGTTTTGGAGCAACTGAAGGATATACGTTGGTCAGCCAATGGATGTCATGTCACCAACACACTGAAGCGCCTCAGTGACCGTTAGCTGTGCAGCTAACAAGGTGTGCCTAATGTGAACCTGATGTGAAATATCGTCATCGAATTAACTGCTTTTGGTAAAAACCGGTAAATTTCTGCAACTCTTATTCTTAGCAGCCAGAACTTCACAGGAGTGGACACTCAGACCTGCCATAGTGCAACACAATGTCCGTTGCTAGCGTAGCTACCAACAGACGGGGTGTAATGTCACCTGCCATTTCCCTTTTCATCGTGCCAAGACTGAGTTGCCACAGTGGCAGAGAGCTCCTTTCCCAAACGACCAGTCCATGTCCTGCTCTGTTGGATCAGTTCAGAATGGCCAGCCATCGTTCAGAGTGAATACAGTTTAAAATCAGCTAATTCTGGTTGCCAACAAAGTACTTGGTTACTTACAGATTAAGTAATCTGTAGTTTAATGGTTTTGAACCACTTAACTTTTCGTGTGGCTGCTGGATGAAAGGCAGACCGAACACATCTTTAGCTACTTTGACCATAAATTCACTCAAAGTCCTTGCTGTCTCACACAGACAGTGGACTACCAATTACATCGTTGGGTTTAAATTCCCAAAACTCTTAGTATAAAAATGTGCGACCCAGGAGAATCAGAGCGTATTTCATCACAGCTGCAGTTTAGTTGTTTTCATGCTAGCTCTCAAAATTTAAAAGAAAAGGCATCGTCTCTCCAGCTCTCTAGGACCCTCACACAAACTAATAAACAGTCGCACACGTTTTGGTCGGTCACATGTTCTCTTTGCAGTATTTTTGTTGAAAAGAAAAAACTAAGCCCTGGTCTGCAGCTGAGTGCAGTGTTTTTCTGCCTCAGTGACTGAATATATTTTTGTGTTTCACCTGTAACTGACTGACGCACCCCGACCCCCGAGGCGCCTCGCTGCCAATCCGTATGAAAGCAGCAGATTGATGTGTAACTGTGAGATCAGTCAGGTTTTTTTCACCCTGGTGAGCTTCCTATCGGTGATTGTTGTGTTTGCATTAATGATGTGCAGCGTTCACATTTTTCTCTACTGGTAAAATAGGAGATATCTGTGTTCTCTAAAGCACTACTTATACACCAATCAGCACGAAAGACAGAAGCAAGGAAATACATTAAAAGAAATGAATTTACACAATTAAGCAATAGAAACCTTCAATAAATTAATAAATGAGTGATGCGTAAACAATAAGCATCACAGTCTTTGTTTTTTATGAAGTTTATTCCAGAATTAAGCATCAGATTAGATCATTCTTAGAATTTCAAATCTTTCTCTATTAACTCCAAAATTGTCGCCTTATGCATTTCTGTATGAAACTAGAGGAATGTCTAACTCTTTAGTTTCATGAAGCCAAATACTGAGTCACTGTGATTCTGCAATAACACAAAAATATGAAGCTGCATGTCATCAGCATAGCTAGAGATGCTGTAATATTGCATAATCTAACCTGCAGAAATTGAATACAAAAGTAACCCAAGAACGGAACCCGTAGGAACCCCACATCTGACTTTTGTTCAACTCCAAAATTGTAATTATAAATCCAATGTTTATGATCAGGCACGTGAATGGCAGTGCCCAGATTCAGTAATACATTAATATGCAGTTAATAACCTGTAAATTTGTCATTCCAGTTGTTAAAAATTTCTTGTCACAAAAATGCATTTATTAAGTAAAACAAAATTGTACTTGGTCTCTGGAGAAAGGCACTAGCAACTCCCGACCGCACCAGGGATAAGGGTGAACAGATAATGGATGGATGTACTTGGTCTCTGCCAAAATGTTAGATTAGACATGAAGCTGTCTCTTTTTATTGGGTCATTATTGGGCTTCATTTAGTGAGGTTTGATCATCGCATGTAAACTAAGTTACCTCACATAAATTAGACTAATATTGATGATGTTGATCATATTGATAGGCTATTGACCTTGTTGTTATTGTGCTGGAAAATGCAAAACTGTTCAACTTTAAACTCTCACAACACACATGCACACACACACACACACACCCACAAATGGGAAGCACATCAGGCTGAGTAAACCAGAAGACGTGTCTGTGTTGGGAGGGTGAGGTCGGGGTGCGGCAGCCTCTCTGTTAGCCCCGTGTCTTATGGACTCGCTGGTTGTGTTCTTCAGTGTGCTGTACGACGACACATCTCTGTGCAGACTCATGCTCTAATAGACTCACTGGAATGTGGTGTGTAGCTGCCATCGTGCTGTGGACTAACGTGTGTGAACATTTTTGAAATCTGTAACAGTTTTTAGTCCATGTGTCGCCGTGGCCTCTGCAGGTGTTTGTGTCGACCCGTGTCTACTCTGCTGACCTTTAACCCGGTGTTGTTCCCTCCGCTGTTCTCACGGTTCGTTTTTTGTATAATTAAAGAACAAAAGAAGAAGCAAAGCTATTTATTGAAGTGTGTTTAAATGACAAATAAATATAATGAATTAACTAGATCTTGTTTTTATTTTAAAGCTACTGTGTTTTCTATCTGATAGAAATAATCAAATATAACAAAAGTATTTATTCCAGACTGATAAGAATAAAGTTCTTTTTTTTCCTGAAGTCATCTTGTTTCCTTTCACCTCTTTGTAACGCTGCCATTCGTTCTCACTGTAGGAACACGTTCTTTACAGCTAAAATACTTTGGCTTAAAAGAATACAATGCTTATCATCGTCAAATATAAATAATCAAACTAAAGTGGTTTTTAGCCGATAATTTATGAAGCTAAATTGGGGTTATTAAGATTGTTCAAAAAGAGAAAAATATTGAAAATGAAATAAAAAAAGACTGGTCATAGTGCTGTCAATCAATCTCGCATGTGGCTGCTCTTTACCCCCTCCAGGTGCTCCCCTGCTTCACTACAGCTTCTTCCTGCTAGCAGATAGTTTACATAATGTAACTTTAACAGGCAGTGTAGACTGTTGAGAGCCACTTTTAGTTAAGAGTATTAAATGTAAACACATAGATGGAGAGTACAGGAAGCAAAGAGAGAGTAAAAAAAAAAAGATAAACTAAATAAAACTATGAACTATAACTGTTTTTTTATTATTATTTTTTTTTATAGGCAGATTTATACTCTAAACTCTTAGAAGATACTACTAAGAGTTAGTAACTTCAACACTGAGAATAACTCTGCTTGATGTAACCCTGTCTCACCAGGTGGGGGAGCCAAACATCACCATATAGTCTCAGTCAAACTCCTCTCACAATCTGCTGTCATCCACTCATATTCAATCACTTTAAGAAACCAAAGTCTGAGATGTTAAATAGTGTCATCCATTCAATGACATGTATATTTTGAGAATGTTAGAGGATATAGAGACATACTCATACACAGGTAAAACATGCAAACTTTGTGTCCTTCAGTTGCAACTTAAAGCAAAAGTGAAAAACTTAAAATAATTACTTAATTTGACCAACATGTTTCTTCTTACTGGAAGTGATACAAATACTTTTAATTGCCCCATCAGGATTGATCTTATTGAAATCTGATATAGAATGTTTTTTAATTTTTTTTATGGCACGTGTTTTTATGACCTTCTGACCTCAAAGACTTGGAGTTCTTTGCAAAAGATGAATAAGTTAATTATAGCAGTGGCAACAAGTTTGCCAGCATTTTGATCGATGAGATGTCAAGGAAGGCTGTTATTGAAAAAGATATAATTTATTTTCAGTAATTTATCGTTTAAATTGTGATCAAATGTAAACAAGAACAGAGCTTTTCTCACAAACGACGCCTCCTGCATGTAGTTTTATGTTTCCAGATATGCCTGTGCCATTTTCTATCAGAAACAAACAACAAAATTCAAATCTGAAGCTAAATTTCAATTATATTTTATTCAATAGAATAGAGTACAAACAGCTTTTAGGAAGTGGAATAACTGTGTTTATATTGTATTTATTATTGCTGTCATCAAAACGTCTTGATAAAAATGTCAGTCTGCGCTCAGTTACATATTTTATGAATGCATGTAGATGTAGACATTTTGGTACATGTAATAAATTACATGAGTGATAATTATGTCTCTTACTAATTTTCAGTCGGTTTATATCTTCCAGTATTTATGAAACCATGACGCGTCGAGGACGTCCCATCAGTTTCAGATGACAGACGTATTTTTGCCAATAGAGAGGTTACTGCTAGAAAAAAAAAAAAAAACTTTCAAAAAACTGAATCTCAAAAAAAAAAATCATGTTTTTGGATATCTTGCAAGTCTCTGTGATCTGATTTATCTGACCCTTAGAATCCAAATAGTACAAAGTGATATGAAGTGCCACTTAATAAGAAACCCCAATGGGAGGTTGTGTGACTCTGGATATGGAGCTATGATTGGTTCATTTAGCCTAAAGCACAAACTGAACACATTATCCGTCTCGTACCATAGTGTCATGACATGGTGACAGTTTTAAACAAATATGTAAAGAACTTTTTCTTGCAAAAGTTACGTACTGCATCTTTAAGTACAGTACTCAGTAAATTTACTTGGCTACTGCCCACTTCTTGGCCGTTGGCTTCAAGTCGGGGTCCCTCTTCCTGTTGGAGGAGCAATGAGGGACCAATCAGATGCATCTCCTTGTCTCTCAAATCAAATGAGAATATAAACATGTTGATGTGAGCAGATGTATGGTAAACCCTGGGCATGGTGACCTATCAGTCAGTGTTTATGATGGTTGACGGCCGGTGCTCTCTCTCTCCCTGCCTCCTCCTCCTCCCTCAGAAAGTGTCGGCCAGCAGATGGGAGGTGATGGAACTGTGTGGTAGTGTAGGCGGTGACATGACGAGCTGTCAGGCCTTAATGCATGCTAACATCTGGAGGTTGTTGGCCACGTCACTTCAGGGTCTTCTAGCCTCGGGCCACGAGGCACCCTTAGGGACGCACACCCGGGGCCGAACACGGGCCCCCGAGACGGGGAGCCGCAGCACTCATGGCTGCCTGTGCACGGCATCGCCTTCAGCGTCAGGAGGAAGACGAGGAAGAGAAGACGGCGGTGGGGATAATACCTAACTTAGCAGCAACTCAAAAGTGTCAAGAGAAGAAACTTGTCTAAGTGGGTCATGATGTGTGTGAGTGTGTGTCTGTGTGTGTGTGGGTCATGATGTGTGTGTGTGTGTGTGGGTCATGATGTGTGTGTGTGTGTCTGTGTGCGGGTCATGATGTGTGTACGTGTGTGTGCACTGTAAGTCTATCAGAACAATACATTTAAAGTCTGCGTAACCTGCCTTTACGTCTGTGTGTGATTATCACAGTAAACAGCTGCAAATAGGCCATCATAAGACATCCTGTGTGAGCGGGAGGCAAAGGCAGGCAGGCGGGCGCAGCGGGGTGACACACAGACCGCTAAAACCATCAACGCCACTGAGGCACTTTGCTATTAGCGCTTCACGCTCGCCTCTAGCATCCAAGAAGCAAGTGCCTCTTCTGTTTTAATGACAGCCCTCACCCAGAGGTAATTTCACAGTGATTAAGGCAACAGGGAAAAAAATCCCATCTTAAAAGTCTCTAAATTGCATCTTATTTATCCACCTTTTAACTAACTACAAAAGGCAGACAGACAATGGCACTGCATGGTTCTACCTCTCCTGGCGAACAATTATACCTGAGACATTATCTGCTTCATTGTTGGTTATTAAATATGGCGCCCTGGAGATAACGCAGAGTCAGACCTTTGATGGAAAAGTTAAGATGAAGGAAATTAGCTTGCGTGAACTTTTAAAAAATACATTTATTTTTCCTTTTGCTTCACAATAAGTGGCATCATGCCAACAAGCGCTCTGACCAAACCTGCTGCCTTAGCTGCAACCAGAGAACAACAGACTCCATTTAGTCAATCAGAAGTGGCTGAGGTTGGACAGATTGCCATGAAATGAATTACACATGCTTTTCATGGTTGATTGTGTACAATCTTCTTAATTTCCCAGACCAGCAATTTTACTTGAGGGTCATCTGGTTGTGATGGAAGGCCTTTCATTCTGTTAGTAAAGCTTTATTCATATACCACCTTTCAAAATAAAAATGACAAAGTGCTTCAACAAACAAAATAAGAAACACACAAAACAAATTCAAACAGAAGCAGATAGAAATAGGAATGAAAATGGAAGTGACTGGATCTCCAAAGGTCCTGGAATCACCTGGTGTCTTGGTTCTGTTGACTGTCTGACCCACATGAATGAAGTGTAGGAGGATGGACCTTTTAATCCATACATGTCTTTAACAAATGGGTTCTTGAATCTGGGAGCTCAGGGAGGAGCTGGCGGATAAAAGAGGAAACGTTATGTCAACAGTTTGGGAGTATTTTGGATATTTAAAACAAAAAAAATAATAATAATCAGTGGTACTGACTCATACTCATTGCTTGTTTTGAAGGTTTTTTTGGCTTCATTTGACAGTGGTCAGGCAGGAAGGCGGTCAGAGGGAAAACATGTGGCAAAGGTCGAACCACCGACGGCTGCTTCCAGGACCAAAGCCTCCATATGTGGGTCACATGGTTTACCCCTTCACCCATTTATAGCTTTTATTAGCTCATCCTAATAATAGTACCACATCCAGAGATGTGGATGCAATGTGGTAGCGTCAACTCAGAAAACCACAACAAATAAGAAAAAGTCAATCAATTCTTACCAGAATATTAACACAGTCCATCTGTCCTTGGGATCAGTGGCGCAAAAGGCCGCTGTGCACCCTATGCAACGCATAAGGGCGCTGCACTAGAGGGGCGCAACAACGATGTGGGGAATTTTTTTTCTAGTCAGCATTTTATGTACTTAACAACTGTTTGTCTATGAAATAATTAGTAATAGAGGAACAGCAGTGATTAGGAGCCCCTCCCCTCCTGCCAGCAGCTCTCTCCTCCCATACAGGTAGGTTGACCAGCGGCCCTTCCAGAAGCACTGAGGCGGTTTTTTTTCTTTGAAATTTGAATTGTATCAGTGCCTGGACAACAAGGAGCTAAAGATGGGCGCAGAAAAAAACTCCGGGCCACAAACAGAAAACGGAAGCGGGGGAGGGATAAAGATGTTGGAGAGATGAAGAAAAGTGGTTGAAAGACAGAAGGTAAGTAATGTCAGTGTATCAACAAGAGAGTTGTAAATATTCAGGTTAGCTTAAGCTAGCCTAAATAACAGGTGGTTGTTGTCTCCGCCCGTATTGAACCAATACGGGACGCGGTTTATTCCATATTACTATAAATATGTGATAGACAAACTATCCCACACATCTCAACAATAAGTGTAATAAACAAAACAAAACACGGTAAATATTATGGTTAGCTAAATTGTCGTTGCGGGACCTAAATAGGAGCCTCACAACCCCCATCAACTGACGCTGTTGTCACGGTTGCTTAGAGACGGACACTGCGCAGCCGCAGTGAGATGCTATCAACCCGCGTCTTTTTAAAATGTCCGCCCGATACTACAACGTCCTCAAAACCTCTGG
>CAEGAD010016902.1:0-16404 GCA_903067055.1 Poeciliopsis paucimaculata | reverse complement strand
AAGGTGGGGGGGCTGGTTGACCTTTAATGACCTCTACAAACATTTCTTTATATCTTTAAAATGATAGCGGCACAAACAAAAAAATTTTCTGCACAAACCAGCACAAACGTAGCACAAACGTTTGACACCAATTTCATCTGATTTGAAGAAGGTGGGGGGGCCAACTTCACTCAGGTAAATACAACAGATATTGGAAGAAATTGAACATTCATCGGTGCCTGACACCAACTGTATAATTAATGTAATTGCCTTTTTTTTTTACCTTTTTTGTTTTTGTTGATCACTCAACTGCTCCTTGTCAAACTAGTTGCTCTGAAATTTTTGTTAGAGGGTCTAACTGTTCAATGTATGTATGTGTACTTGAAAAACTACTAAAATGATAAAAAAATAAAGTATTTAAATAAAAAAAAAACCTAAACGGGGGTTAAACCCCTTTGTCATGCGATGAGAAAGGAGACTCACTAATATGTCTTGAACTTGTTTCAATCATCTAGCTTTTTCTGCCCACCAATGAATCAACTGATTTGTGTGACCTATCCATACCATACCATTGTCCTATGGACCTACAACAGAAGGGGGCCCAGGAATGGTGCGTAACGTGTCGGCTGTATGGATGCTTTTACAATCATTTATTCATTTTGCCCTTCATCCTTGGGTCACCAAAGGTAGATCTCCAGAGTTTTCTGTCCTGGGACATTCCTCCTTCTGTTTTTTGACATCTGTCTCTAATGTCCTTTATTTGCCAGTGAGTTGACAGACAGTAGGTTGTGAGAAAGAGAGAAGACATGTGGCATCAGAACGCTGGGTCCAAACCGGCAGGCACACTTTGTCAGGCCCCCGGTTAAATTTCTTCAGGAATTTTCTAGTTATTGACTGTCCCTCTTAAAACCTCCGCTATTAGTGCAGGAGCTAATCATGTATTATTTATGAACTGAGTTTTGAAACAAAAGTAAATTCAAATCAGGTTTTTGTCAGTCTTGATCTTAACCACATTCAACACATTTGGTTTCTGAAGACTTTGTGCTGCTGTTTGTTGTTGCCATAACAACAAGATTCCAGCCAGAGTCAGCATGTCCTCTGGTTAAGTCGCGTGTGTATATTATGTTGCAACACATAACTCCAGTGTCCATCTGAGAAGCCACGACTTTTAAGACTGTTATGTTTGTTAATTTATGTTCCTAACCTACTTTTCCCTCCTAAATGGAGTCACCAGGAAGTCCATAAATTAAATGTCACATTTTGCCTGCATTATTCCAACAGCCTCAATGTCCCATGACTCTTCACCGGACACCACACAAATTTCCTTTCAGATTTATATCTAGATGCCACTGCCATTTATTTCACCGTTGCTATGGTATTGTTCTAGGATTGCTCCACAAACTTTAGGGAGTGGTTTGGTTACATCAGACCATAACACATCTTCCTCCAAGGAGCCGGGGATCCCGATTTCCAAACAGAGTCCTTAGCTTAGCACATTCTGGGAATACAAGAAATCGAAGACAAAAAGCAATACCTGGAAATTCCTGCAGGTCATCAATTATTGCTGTTGGCTTTCTAACCAGTTTTCTTTTCGTCTTTTCAACAACTTCAGAGAAACATTCAGTCTTTGTAACGACCGTCTTCATTGTGCCTTTGTCTCCATATTAAAATTGGACTTTTTGTTCTATTCATCTGATTTATGTCACAAAAGAAAAAAGCATTTCAACTTATGCTTCTACTATTACAAACCATTGAACACATCCCAATCTGAACCCATTTTAGTTTGATGTTTTGTAAAAATGTCTTCTCATTATCTGAGTGTTTGATAACATGAGCAGAATTTTGGTTCGAAACAAAATACTACAATAATATTTAGAAAGCTACAAACTATTTTCTCTAATAGGAAAGAAAATGGGAAACGATTACAAAGTCCTAAGTGCAAGAACAAGACCCATACAGTCACACGCACTGATGGGAACTGATCCAATAGAACAACTAAAAAAAGAAACTGAAATGCTTAGCTGCCAAATTATATTACACACACACTTGTGTCCAAGACATTTTAATGCAAGGTTCAGTTCAAGTTGCCCTTTGAAAGATTAATTGCGAGGAGTATGTAGCTGTAAACAATCGGGAAAGATTCCCGGGACATTAAGACTGAGCGTGGGAACCTCTTACCTCTTATCCTATTCAGATCAATGAAATTTTAATTGCTTACCTGTTCCCTTGTGACTGAGCTGAAGCCAATGTGACAAAGTTAAATAAGAATCACTTTTCAACACCTACCATCCACTCTGGTGACGACTGCTCCCACAGCAGACAGCAAAAAAAATTCCTTTCCACTCGCATACAGTACATGAAGATTACTGCACAGGACTGGTTAAAGATTCTGGCAGCTGAAGAGTTGACTCAATCCCCTCCCGTGTTCTGAACTTTCTGCCCGGAAATACCTCGTCTGGGTCCCAACATGCCACTCTGGCCTAACCTTGATACCCAGAAATAACTGTGTCCTCTGCGGGACAGGAACTCGGAGGTGGAGCCCAATCTTGGATTGTGATGGGTCCCACCGACACGCGCCCCCACCACCCGCCTCCGAAACATAACTCATCACCGCTAACCTCTCAGGCGATGACAGGTCGCACTAAAGCACAGATTCTTCTTGCAGGACTTGGGTCACTGAACACTGACAGAGATAAACTCGTAAATGACATAACCCTAAGCTTGATGTGGATGTCGAGTCGGACTTAACTAAACCAAGCAGATCCAATGGTGCACGCTGGAAAAGGGGGAAGAACCATCCGATGAAAAACTGTTTACTCCACCTGCACCAGGCTATTCTCAGCATTAGAATAGCGAACAAGACAGGAAGTGTCTCAGCTTTCATTTGCTCGTGCCTCATCACTACTCCTACCAAAACACTTAGGTGTACTTTACACCCACTGAAGTGCATCGGCTAGTTCTGTTTCAGGAGGACTAAATGTAATATGGAAGGACTTCCATATTATATCAGTGTATGACAGATTGACAAAACAGTGCTGGATGATATACGGCATTTGGAAACCTAATTTGTAGGACCAAAATACCTGGAAGGGAACTACAATCACACATTCCTAGGAACTAGCACAACAGACCCAGCAGAGCTCCTAAAGTAACACACCCAGAGACGTTTTGAGGGGAATTCATGAGAACACAAACGTCTGATTCTATATTGCCTTGTGAACGGACACATTCACAAGGCAATATAGAATCGGATACTGAATGCGTCTGATCAGTATGCTAAATATTTTCAGTTTTCCTTGTCGCAGGACCAGTTCTGCACCATTTCTGGCCTGCCTTCAGCTGTAGGTCAATAAGACAATGGTACGGTACGGAGAAGGCGAAGCTACTACCTCACATTTGGGTTCCTACAGAAGCTTTGCAAATATCCAAGAGAAAAAAACTGAGGATTAATAGTTGACCCACAGAAGTGAATGCAGAAAGCAAAGTATTTTTTTGGCTCAGCCGGATTGTTGGCTGCTAGAAATTCCTCCTTCTGAAACAGTAAGTACCACACTAAAGTCACTAACACACCAGGACCTGAGTCTTAACAAACCAGACAAAAGATGTGTTTTCTGTTGGGTATAGATATGTCTGTTCCTTCAGACCTCCAAGTCATCAACTACTGAGACAGAAGTAGTCTAGAATTAGAAGTAGTCTAATTCTCAATTAGAAACAGAAGTCAATACAACAGTATATTAATTGTTATAATACCACATGTGTGATATTGAGATTGGAAAGGTATGTTTGGAGTGTAGTGATTGTTGACTGGTATATTCCAAATATTAAGAACTTATATGTTTCATGCCAATGTAGAGTTTCACCAGTTGGACAGCCATGGCAGCAGATGCTAACAATTTGGATCAATTCAATAATTCATCCCTTCATCTCAAAGGGAAATTAAATGGTGTCATAACTCATGTTTTTTTCTGACATTAAAACACACAATTGAACCGTTTGTCTGCTGTGTGAGCAGCCAAAGCCTTTCAGGCAAGTGAGTTCTGTCAGGACTGCAAGGTAATTTCTGCATCTTTCATGCATGATTGTCCTTCCCGCCGCTCACCTTCCCCAAGCTTTCTTTGAATCATTTCCCACGACACGAGGAGATATCTAGCGAAGCATTTCCAGCAGTTAACTACATGTGTAAACAGTACCGCTGGAGAAAGTTTGGATTGTCTGTTCTGCATTTTCTTCAGATGTTCAGTGTGAACACAGCGTCACACTGCGCCCTCGGTGTTATATCGCTTTACGAAAGCAAACAGAACACACTTCATGGCTTTGAAGCTTAAATATTAAACAGTGGGAATATGGTAAACGTTGTGTGTATGCGTTTAAAGGCATTAACGTATCTCAGTTCACATTCACACAACAAAATAACTGCTTATATGCACCAACACGAGCCCTGTTCGCAAATTAACGGAGACGCCAACATCCTGACACCGGTTCGCTCGACACAAGTCATAAAACAACTTAGTTCTTCCTAATGAGGTGACAAAAAAAATAATAAAAATGAAAGAAGCCGCCAGAGAGAAATCACTTTTATTACGGCTTTTCTCTGCCAGGCAGATTGGTCCCTGTGAAAAACAAAACCCTTTTTAATCACTCATGAATAAATTAGCAGGAGGTGATGAGCGACATCAGCTGCCACCTGTTGGTCCGTGGACTCTTCCGTGTCTCCGTCACAACACGACACACAAAAAGCTTTTAACCTTTGAGACTGTCTGCCATAGATCGCTAATGTGGCGGTTACGACAGGGAGGAGCCGGCCATTAGCTCCCATCAACATCAGCAGGGGACCGTAAACAGTTGTGTACGTCTGGAAGTAACTGAGGTCAAGTCTTGAGCAGAGAAGCACCAGCGTAATTGTAAAATTATTAGGAGGAAAAAAAAAGAGAAAAAAAAAAGGTTGTTGATCTCAAAGAAAAACGGCAAATGTTTCTTATTCTTGTCAAAAGCTCTTAACTCATTTATTAGAAAAGCAGTTAATAATTAGATGCAGTGGAAAATAAAATCAAGTGGGAAAACTCCATGAAAATATCAGCACAGAAAAGATAAGACGATAGTTATCAGGATGCAAACATCAGCAAAACAGACGCCTTCTCCTATATGTGTATTGAGGTGTTAAGAAATTAGGTGGCCAAAAACAGAGTAATTTGTTTTGGGGGGGTTTTTTGTCACCGTCATCAAAATATACAAGATAAAATCTCAGGACTGTTTATAAAACCTTTTAAGCTGACAACTAAAAGCCTTGCAAGTGTTTATGCATTCCAAGCATTTAATATGAAGATTATGTAATGCAGAGTAGAGGACAAACTAATCTAAAAAGAAAAAAAATGAGATAAATACACAGAAGGTACAAAGGTGACAGTTTTACGACAATGACATGCCAACAACTGACAATACATTACGGCATAAAATAGAGAAATGGTGTTTTAGTACTAGTTGATCACTACAAGAAAGGGAGAGAGAGCAGGACTTTCAGGAGATAACAAGAAGTCTGAATGCATTTACAGCAAAACTGCTCAAACCTATGCTGAACCAGCTGAATTTGAAAGTGTTGCTAGACTTTTGTAAAAACATTCTGCAGGATATACACACAAAACTGCTGTTTGCATACCGCATCTTGGAAATACAAGATGCTAGCGACAGACCAAAGTTTAAATTTTCCAACCTTTTTTTTTTTTTTGTCGTTCAGAAATGTTTTACAGTGACTGCTCTACTCTGCCGCCTCTGCCTCTAATATAAATACTGAAATCTATACTGAGGGAATAAAGCGTTAAAAAAAGAGAAAAAAAAAAAAAAAGTTCAGTTTGGGAAATTGACCTCCAAGTTCCAATCTTAAAGCAATCACTTTTTAAAAAAAATAATGTTCCACTTGAAATTCAACAATGCAAATAGTTGCCGATGTGTGTGATGTGACTTTCATTTCAGGGGGAATCTTAAGACAAAATAAAACATAACAGAAACTGTTCACGAGTGCTAATAAATGTGTGATGTCATTCTCAGTTTATGTGGCGCTAAATTAAATGGGCATTTTATTTATTTTTCCCTATGAGACTGAAAAGACCTCAACTGGATTTTCATACACTGAAAATAAATCAATCAATAAATAAAAAATGGTTTTTTTTGTTGTTTTTTTTTTTTTGTGTTTATTTATGAAAGCTTTGTACTACTTGCAAAACACTAAAAAGTGTTATGTAGACACTGTCTTGAAAATCTAGGACTCCACTGCCAGAAAGAGAGGCCCAGGAACCCAATCATTCAAGAACCGCCTCTGGATACAAGGTTTCATATACTGAGAAACAACTTTTACACAAACCTCCTCAATGCCTCTACTGGCAATCATTTTTAAATTAAGGGCAACACAGACGCTGGAAAATTACTTCCACATAATAAAATAATCTTTTTTTTAAACCCACTTCCAGACGCATTAAAACGTGTTGATAGAAAGCAACCAACTCAGCATGGACGCGTCCATCTGTTCACTGTCTTTGAAATCAATCCTCCATTTAAGTCGGAGCCCAACATTGCAGGTATCCAGCTGCTTTGAATGGGTTCAATAAAACTAAACTTAATAAATCCGAATAAATGCTCACTTTCCCTTAACTCCAGGTGGATACGCTGTGGTTAAGAGACACTAACAGGGTGGTCTGCCTTTGTCTCTGCCCTCCTGCACTGTAAATAAAGCGCAGTTTCCCTTTTACCATGAGGAGAGCACACAAAGCCTTTAAGTAACAGAGACTCACCGGAGGAAAACAACTGGGAGTCCTGCCTATTCCTCACTTCCTTGTTTTGAACTGAGTGGAGGTGAAGTGAAGTGAAGCGGCAGCTGCTGCTGCTTCCGTCGTCTCTCTCTAAACTCTGAGTAAAGTTGTAGGCTGCTCGCTAAAGTTCATGTCCGGTCACCGCCGTTGTTGCTCGGCTGTTGCCGCTATGAGCCGCTTCTTTCCCCTTCCTCTTCCCCCCCAAAGCCGGAATGACGTTTGATTAAATCAGCGCCGTGACCGCCATCTAGTGGTCACCTGGCTGCATTACAGCACCGCGCGTCAAAAATACTGTATCTGCTACGGTGAAAATAGTGAAATACTGTCAATGAGTTTGAATTAATTAAGCATGTTGAACTAATGCGGTGTATTAGAACCATTGTAGATAGAAGCGAAGCGGAGTAAACTTCCGTGAGAAAAAAACAACAACAACAACAAAAGTAGAAAATTTGCTGGAAAAAAAAACTCAGAAATATTTAGATTAGTCTCAGAGCAGTCCAGGTTTTTTCAAGAATTTTTTATGAGATTAATCTCAACATTTAAAGGGGGGGAGAGGGTTCTTGCAAATTTTTGACTTTCAGAGCTCAGAAATGTCTGTTTTTTCAAGAAAAAATTCTGAGATTATTCTCAAAATTTTGTTCCAACTTTTGGAACTCAGAAATTTCCTTGTTTTTTTCTAGAAGATTTCTGGGGTCAATCTAAAAATTTCTGAGGTTTTTCTAGCAAATTTACAACTTTTATAGCTCAGAAATTTCCTGGTTCTTTCCAGAAAGTTTTCAGGATTGTTCTCAAAGTTATTGATTTTTTTTAACGCAAATTTACTCCCCCTTTTTCTATCTGCACTGGCCATATTACGCCTTTCACAGACTGTGTGGCATGACTTCACCAATGCACATTTAAAGAAACTTAAATCTCAGTAGAAACATATGAAGTATTTAGTTAAAAACTGAGAAATGATGTTAGGATCTTGCATAATAGACGAAAACAAAATAATACAGGTATTACTTTGTGATGTTCTATTATCCGTTACACCAAAGGGGGAAAAAAAAAAAAGTTTTCAAGAAATAAAATTTTAAAAATCCAAAAAACATGATCAACATTTGCATTCAACATCCCTGTGTCAAATCTCAAATGCTTTCAACATCTATTTTCTTGTTTTGTTCCAGTTTCCCAACTGAATTTGTCTCCGGACCTTGACCGGGCCGCAATGTGCTTCGATTGAATTCCCTTTTAACTACAGGACGTACTGTCCTGTTGGAAAGGAAACTTTTGCTCTGGTCTCGAGGTTTCACAGCCATGCATTTTGCTTATTCTGCTGAGCAATTGTCCAATTTTCTCTGTTGGTTCGTCGTATTAAATCCCAATAAAATACACTCGAGTACTGCAAGCCGCTGAAACAAGCCAGCTGGCAGAAAGCGCAGGATCACTCAGATCTCTATTAAGTCAGAACTGGCTGCCGTACAGCTGGACGCAGCCGCTTTTTGATGCTGGAAAACCTGTCAGGTAAATGTGGAGCGTCTCTGTCCCTTAATGCAACAGGGACCAGAGAAGTGTGTGTGCGCTGCAGCATAAGGAGGCAGTGTTCACTAAAAACCAGCAACCACCTTTTCCCTCTCTCTCCCAGCATCCAATAAAGCTCCTTTTTACATTCAGTCCTCAAGGGAGTTGAAACAGATGGGTAAATGTTAGTCAGTTAAAATGTTCAGCATCAGAACCTTGTAAAAATTCTAACAAACGTCGCATGACATCATGTAAAACACTGAAATCTTTCCAATGAAAACTCCACAAAGGCTTTGTCCAGGATTTCTGGGATTTCTTCCTCCAAATATTTGCTTGCATTTTAATTTTTTAACTTCGATTTACCATCATAAACTCTGAGTGTACTTTAGGATCCAAAATAATGGGTGAAAACTCGGGGAAAGATTTCATCTACGAACGGCCTGCTTAAGATGATAACCCAAGAATATCAGTAGGATTTGGATTCAGACGTTGGCTAATCTACCTCGAAATCTTCCAGTTGTTTTACAGAATCAATCAAATTGATCACAGCTCTCCTGCTTTGGTCAACAATGCTTGGGTTTAAGGTCACAAACTCTTCACAGCTTTCTAGTAAAGCGAGGATTACATGATTCCATCAAATAAGGCAAGTGTTAACACTGAAAGCGATATACCGAATATCTATCGTTTTCCTGTATTTCAATCACCTCATCTGTAATTACAGGCACAATGTAAGCTCGCAGAATCTTTCTCTGCATCTCTGCTGTACATAAGCCAAGTGTTTAAGTACATTTTGTCTTTCGGTGTGAGCCATCTTCTTGCAGGCCTGTGAGATCTGTTGACATTAACATTTATTTGCGCTCAACGTTTATTTTCAGATCAAAAGCCGAGAATCGGAGCGGCTCGGAGAACACCGAGAACAGGGCTCGCTCTGACATCTCGTCCATATCTGTCGCCAGTCTTTATGGGCCGTGTGGCTCGTAAATTAGTACGAGTGTGCAAATTTAGTTTGTGAGACTTGACAGCTATAAAGCAGCCATTCACAGTTGGGCAGAGGTTGTGAAATATGTTGCTCTGCTACGTGATAGGCTGCAAGAGGCTGTGTCAACACGCTCTCTCTTTCTCTCCCTCACACACACACGCACACACACTTACCCTTGCTCGTAGTGGACATCAGAGGCGGTTGCTTTAAATGAAACCCCCATTAATCGAGACTGAAAACATATACGAATATTCTAATTGCTTGTGTGCGCCTGTGCTCTCTCAATATTGTGGTTTTCAGCAAATAGAAATTATTTTGGTGATTCTAACTGGCCTAAAACAAAACAAAAAAATTAACTGATTTAACTTCACACAGTCAGTCGGGGGGAAAAAAAGACATGTTTGTGCCTTTTTATTTGAAGTATGTAAACTTCTGGTTTTAACTATAAAATGATGCCACAAATTGTTATGAAATACTGACAAAAAAAACTCCAGTAAAAATCCATGTTTTCAGTTTAGCCATACAAAACAGCAAACATGTTGAAGAAGATGATCTAGCCATATTAGATTGAACTTTGACTTTTTGGATTATGTGCAAAAAACGGAAGAAAACTAACAGTGCCGACAACCTTGAACACACCACCGCCCCCATAGCGAAGCACGGCGGTGGCAGCATCATGTGGTAGAATTGCTTCCAATCACTGCCAATTTTATTCTTGACTCTAGAGAGCTGAATATAAACATATAGAAAACTTGTATTGGTAAAAATAAATGTTGACAATCCGGATCACTCTCCTCTTTCTTTGTGTTGGTCATGTTGTGTTTGTAACTGTGCAATAAAGTTAAAGGTCTTTGAATAGTTTTAACATGTGACCTCAGAACAAAACCGGGAGTAAAATTTCTCACGTGTCCAGCAATTGCAGAGTTCCTGTTGCAACCACATGCTTCTACACACAATGTGTACGCAAGTGTGTGTGTGTGCGTGTGCGTGGCGTGTGTGTGAGTTGGAAGTCCAGGGTGTGTGTGAGGAAGAGGGTTCAGAGACGTGTGCGTACGCCCCTGTAGGAACACAGAAGATCCACGGCCTCAAATATTTAGAAAAAAAAAATAAGGAAAAATTGATGCCTCAGCACTTTGCGTATGCTTGAAATTTGTCACCCCCCGAGAAAAAGCCTCAGTCTGCTTACAGATGATCCTTTTTCAAAACCCGTGTCAGCAGTTTTCCAGCTTGTTTCCAGCGTGCGGCTTCTCATATTTGGATCATTTGAGCCGAGGAACACAGGCAACTCTGTGCCGGCCGGCCGGTCGGCCCCGTCCGCTCAGAGGGCCCTTTCACAGGCTACCTGGACACTCCAGCACGTCCGTACAACAGATAAGGTCTGTGCTAACTGGAGACGGCAAATGGGCCGGAGCAAGGACTGACCAGCCGGGGTTTACTAAAACTGAACACTTTTAGTAAAGCATGACTAACTCAGTAAAGTTAACTCAGTCCTTATGTTTTTAGGTGTTTATAATAATGATGGAAGTCAACAGAAATCTTAAATAAACCAGTTAAACAAACCAGTTCTTAGTTTAATTACATCTGGGATTTATTCCGTTCCACGTTCATTTAAATGCGTCAGTTCCTCAAACAAATTTTAATATCAGAGATATCTTGAATAATAACAAAAAGGAAGATTTCTGTATTTTAATGGGCCTGAATTATGTAAAATTGACTTTTTAAAGTTCTACATCATGTTACAATGTTATTCCCTCATCAAAAACATAACTGAGGTGTTGCTTTGATTCCTTCTTGCGTGAGAAATCCTTTAATCTCCATGGCAACCATTCAGCTATGATAAACACCTGGAAGAACCTAGCTCCGCCTTCGAGGATGAAGCTCCTCCTCTCAGCCGCAAAGTCGAAGCTTCTGCCTCACAGACTAGCCCTCCACCGCAACTCTCCAACTCAGCTCCTTCAGACTAGCCAGCAGCAATTAGCAGACACCTGGTGGAACTATTCATCTGCTGGACAAATTATAGGAGCCACTTCTCAATGAAACGCTGGTAAAAACTTGTTAAAGGGTTAATAGAGGAGCCATGTTGTTGAGCGAAGAGCTTCAGGAAAATAAGAGGTTTCAAGGAGTATAATTACAAAGTCAGATTTCATCTCAGTCATTTTAATAACAACTGAAGGTAACATAGTTACTTTGTTGTGCTATGAAATGAGGCTATGTGCCAAGAAAACACACAACACTGCCCCTTTAAGGACAACTTAGCTCAATCTGACCCCCTGGGAAAACAGAAACACCACCTTGTTAAATCTTGAAAGCACATTTTATAAAAAGCCGATTTCCATATTTTAGTCTCACCCAGGCCTGATTATGACAAGACCAGGTTGATATGAGGCGAGACCTTAAACAGGCTACCAAGAGGGGGAAAAAACTGTGATTTTCTAATTTAGTTTTGTAGTTTATTCATTTTTAACATGTCCTCTTCACCATGATGGCACAAAGGTGCGGCACAAACTATTTACTTTCACAAATGAATTGGGAAGGCTCCACTTGATACACACACACATATATATCTATATATATAAAGAGAGAGAGAGAGAGAGAGAAAAACTTTATTAGAAGTTGATTTGGATTCATTTCATATGTAATGAACATAGAGATGGAAAAGAAATGAGAAAAGAAAGGGAGAAAGTAAGAGGAAATGTTTAAAGGGAAAGGAAACTGGAGTAAAGGAGAGAAAGAAGGAGAGAGAAAATATAAACAGCACCTTAGAAGTGCTGCTTCTACATCTGCAGCAAGAGAGAGAAAAAGAACAGAACATGAAAAACTGCGACAAACAAAATGTCCATATATAATGAGAACAATAAATTCAGTTATTTTCCTCAGGTTATACAATGCAACATTTGATGTCGACACATTTAGGTGAAGCAAACAAACAAAAACAGAAGGAAACTCTAAGACGGAACTTACTTATTTACGACTCTGTAAACACAGCATTGAGTCGACGCAACACTAGATTTAAAAACATAAAGTCATTTTATGACCCAGGCTATGAAAACACAGCACCTCTCTGCGCCTAGAGAACCCCTGTGTGTTTCAACATACACCGCTTCCAACACAAGAAGCCTTTACAATGCAATTTTCATCAACCCAGTCCAGTTTCAAACAGCTGACGCTTTAATATACCAGAAGAGGTATTTGAGCCATGAGGAAAAACAAAAATAAATGTTTCTTTACTCCGCCAACATGACTAAATTATTTACAGTTTACCTGAATTCGTCCTTAGAGTTTCAATATCACAGAGCAAATGGTTGATTTGTTAAAGTCAAAATTCTTTATGTGAGGACTGATTGATTGATGAATGATGTGACACAAGCATCTAGTAACAACGGTTGTATCACATTGAGAAGCATTGTTGTGATAGTGTGTCGGAAACGATTGGAGGTTCTTAAAGAGACAGAGGCCGAAATTCTAGGTGTGCGATAAGTCTATGACATGAAGTTACATTTCATTTAGGTTTTGTTTGATAAGTGCAGCATTTTCAAAATAGCTGAAGGTGAAAGTAGTTGCTTGATTGTGATATAAAATGGCACCATGTGCCTGGAAAATACATAAACACCGCCCTTTAACTACACTTGTTCAAATGTTTGTCAGCACAAATTATGAATCAGCCAATCACATCGCAGGTACTCAGCTGTTTGACCACATTATTGCGCAAAGTGGAATTACAAAACGAACTTTTCTTAATGGAAACATGTCAAGTTTGGGGGGGGGGGGATTTTTTCGCTAAAAAGGTTTTGCGCGAGGACGAGGTGGTCTTTCGGCTATATTTACATAAATGCATTTTGCAAAATTGTAATGGAGACACATTTTCCGCACCACACCAGTCACGTTTTTGACTTCATTGCGTGAACAAACTTTAATTCCACGTGAATACGATCACACTTATTTAATGGGAACACTGCACGGTAATTGTAATAGATTCTTTTTTCTTTTTTTACATTAGCGTCAACGTTCTTTTTACATTTGTGATGAAAACGCAGCCAGTGTTACCTAATAAAACCTCTTCTGATTGTATTGATGGAAAATCGAGGGGGGAAAAAATTCGACTGCAGCTCATCAAGTGAAGTAGAAACTTTATATTAAGAACACTACTGCCACACAAATGGACGCTGTGGTTGCTCATTGCTTGGAAAAGTAGTTTTTTCTTCTTTCTTTTTTTAATGAATCAAAATTCAAGGCAAAAAAAATTTCTGTTCAATACTAAAGTTACATTTAACCGTAATGTGATTTTCTGGGATGTCTACCTTCCCAAAATAATTTCTGAACGCGACAGCAGACTGACATGAACGATGGCGAGTAAACCTCATGTTCCTGTTTCATCTGCGAGCAGCGGAGGAAAAACACCCGGCCCTCCAAACAAGCCGAAAATGGCAGCAAATCAGCTGTTTAAATCTTTTCTCCTTTGAAAGCGCGGACGACTGGGCGTGTGTCCGTGTGTCGGCGCACACTGCCGGCATTTACACCTTTGAATAGAGCCTGGGTGGGAGACGAGTGGGAGACACACCTTTCCACAACCTCAGGCCAACATTAGGCTGTTTGAGTTTACACTGAATGCACACAGACAGCAGCGGGCAGACACAGCGCGCACTGTGCAGCTGCGGGGCGCCCGCGCGCGCCTAAAAGGATGCTAAACCAAATAAACCCGGTGACTCTTTTCAGTTTTTGATCAGCAGAACACAATCACGCCCCCATGTTCGCAGTTTCTTTAGTTTTCCCGGCCGTATTTAGACGGTGTTAATTTAGAATGTTTCCAGTCGGTGCACTTGAAGTACGCTGCAAAACGTTTGAGCGTTGGGAAAAAAAAAACGTGTTCTTCTGAAGCCATGTTAAAGGAGTGGGATTATGTAAAATCAACTTTTTGAGCTGTACATAAAGCTTATAATGGGAATAACTTTATAACACTGTGTTATAAAGTTATAACACAGTTATAACACTGTGTTATAACTGTGTTATAACACAGCTAACATCAACATCATACATGGAGTGTTACCTTGATTCTTTTTCTTTTGAGAAATTCTTTACTCCCCTGTGCAGAACGCCTGTGTGGGACCTAGCCCCGCCTTCAAGGACAGAGGTCCTCCTCGGAGCTGCAGCTTCCAAGTCTCGGAGCCTCCGCCTCACACAGAAGCACTCAGCTCCTTCAGACTAGCCAGCAGCAATTAGCAAACACCTGGTGGAAAAAACACTGTTAAAGGATTAATTGAGTGCTGTTGACTTCCAGGAGGTGGCGTTTCAGAAAGAGCAGGAGTTTTTAAAGACATAGAGACTCAATTTCAAGGTGTTAAATTGCAAAGTCAACATAGTTACTTGCTTGGGCTATAAAATGTCACCCAGTGCCTGGAAAACACACAACACTGCCCCTTTAGGGTTTTTTCTAAGACATGCAACTCTGTTAAAGCTGATTCCGTTTCGTCTCAGGGTGATTCAAGAAAAATTCCAGAATTCAGATCTCAATTAAAACCTCCACAAAATTAATTCACAATTCAGATGCTACGGAATCTAAAGTCAAATTGTATGGAATTGTGTTTATTAGAACCTCATCAACCTGACAACATCACAGCCTGAACCCACTCCTGCATGTATGCTTTTAAAAATTCTTCTTCGGCTGCTCTTTTTTTTTTTTTTTTTTTTTTTTTGTCTCCCGCCCTGAAATTTGGGGCAGCTTGGATGACCTCACTAACTGGCTGCGGACTACCCCCCTGCTCCCCTCCTCCTTGCCTCCTGGTCTCTCCCTCCCTCTCCTCCCAGCATCTAAATGTGTGGTAGCTGCATAGAGCTTCTTTCTGTCCTCCTACACAGGCAGGAGTGAGAGGCCCCTGGAGTCACCGGCACTGGGAGCAATGGCAGAATATACGGTACGTTTCCCAGTCCAACACACTGGAATATGCAGATGAAGTCCTGGAAGATTCTTTTGTGACTCTTTGGGAGGTTATTTAGGAATTGTTTTCACTCTTTAAGTTTGATTTTTAATATCGAATGCAAATGGTGAGTTGGTTTGGAAGAGTTTGCCGTTTTTTACAGGATTTTTTTGTTTCGGTGCCTCCAGAGTTTCTGTGAAGAGGCATGCAGCTTATAATCTCTAATCAGTCATTAGTTTAAATTTGCCAATATTTTCATAAGGGGTTTCTATATCAAGCATCACCTCGTTTTCAGCATTTTTAAAGTTCTTCATAGCCCTGGTCAATGTCGGTTTAAAATAATCTTTGAATTTTACCAACGGTGCTTCTGATTGGATGTGATGTTAATGTTTTGACTTGAATCTGATGGAGAATCTAGTAAGGGAACTAAAGGAAGCGTCCAAAGCTGGAAAACATGGAGCTCCAAATGTAAAATCATCAAAATTATAAGTGGAAACATGCAAACATACTTATTAAATGTTATTAGAATATTTTCCTATTGAGTTCAGAGAAGGATGCCAATATATTTCTGAGATTTTTCCATTAAAATCTAACTAAAAACACCTAAATTATTAGTATTTAGGTGTATCTTAAAGACCGGAGCCTCATTCTGCCCTCCAAGTATCTTAAAGATATTTTGTAGCCTTTTCCCCTGTCTTCATTTCCCCATATTGAGTCTTTAATCATCATCCATAGCAATTGAACCTAGAGCTCATAGATTTCTTATTTATTTTTCAGCAATGCTGGAAAAAACTGGCAGAGAGCGACATCCCGTCGCCATGGTTACGTTAAACTAGACGCGCACGCGCTGTGAATTGTAATTTCCAGGTTTTTAACTCTTGAGTTGACAGAGGTTTGATTGAAGCCGAAATGCCTTCACTGTTTGGTGTCCTTCAGATTACACTCTTCAGTGTGTGAAGTGACTCTCCTGGGTAAAACGTGTGACCCGTTCGGGGAGCCGCCGGAACACGTCCTTGATCTCTGACGCCGTCATGCACTATAACACACCCGCCCATCTCACTGTACAACTGCGTGTGTGTGTGTGTGTGTGTGTGTGTGTGTGTGTGTGTGTGTGTGTGTGTGTGGGTGTGTGGGTGTGTGTGTGTGTGTGTGTGTGTGTGTGTGTGTGTGTGTGTGTGTGTAATGGACGGCCGCTGTACATTACCTGATTGGATCAGGTGACCTGCGCAGACGG
>CAEGAD010016897.1:0-12631 GCA_903067055.1 Poeciliopsis paucimaculata | reverse complement strand
ATTTCATTAAGTTTTAACAAACAAATGGCTTCTACTGAGATAATTATGTGAAATGAAATTAATTATATCCCAACTTCACAAGATTTACCTTTACCTTTACAGAGCTCTTTGCTTCCTCCTATCACTCTGTAGTTTCTCATATTGAGGTCAAAGGTCAGATCTACCAGAACTGCTGGCCTCAGGTTTGCAACCAGCTTCTGACTGAGAAACCAGTAACCTGCTCCCAGTGTCAGAATCTCACTGAGGAAGCAACTGCATCAGGTTTCCAACACTTTATTATTTCTGCTATAACTGATGTATATTTCGCATATAAAATAAGTCAATAGAGTTTAATTTACAATTTTTATGTCTTCATGTCATAAGGTAGATCTCAGCCGGCTGGTGAGAGAAAAAGTAGATCTTGGTCTCAAAAGTATGAGCACCCCTGATCTAGGGTTATCGCAGCTAGCATGCTAGTTAGCGGTGCCCACCACTGGTCAGAACCTATTGAAATGTGGGGAAGAAGCTCCTAACGGTTCTGATTCTGACCAGAAGGTCGGTTCTGTCCCTCCAAGTGGTCACACAGGTGTGTGTGTGTGTGTGTGTTTGTTTCTAATACCTTGTGGGGACCATTTTCCTGACACATGCTCCTTGTGGGGACTCAAGCCTGGTCCCCACAAGGGGAAACACTGTTTTTGGGTCAGGGGTCAGATTTAGGACTAAGGTGTGAATTGAGTTTTGGAAGTCAATGGAAAGTTCCTGTAAAGATAGCCGCGCAAACGTGTGTGTGTGAAACTCTGTGGGTCATGGAGACCAGCTGATGGATGTTGGTGATGCTCTTCATGTTTGCAGCGGTTCCTGTGCAGCGGCAGTGCAGCACCCTGTCTGATGACACCATGTTGGTTCTGGACATGATGTATTCCAACTCCTCTGCCGCAGTGCCCTCGAGCCCGACTGATGCGGCGTCTGGCTCCGCTAAGGAAGAAGAAGGCAGCCTTGCGCCCGGTGAGCATGCGCAGGTTTCCAGGCTGCAGTAGATCCAAGTTTTAGTCCGCAAAAGAGCCTGATGTGAAATCATGTTTTCATCGCCCATCTTCTCTTTCCAGCAGTTGGCTCAGAAATCTGCAGCAAAGTGACGCCTCTGTTTGCTCTCCTGCAGGTGAAGATCTTTGTGGCCGTGTTTCGGAGCGACTGTCCAACTTCAGCTCGCCATCGGTGGAGTCCGGCGCAGAGAGCAGCGCCCCCCAGAGGGCGGAGCTGGAATGCCTGAAGGGCTCGACGCAGGCAGCCAGGGCCCGGCTGGCTGAGGAGCATAAGGTACCGGTACTGGGTCAGATAGAACGTACCGACAGCAAGCGGTTGGGTCAGAACCAACCAGCCAGTGAGAGGAGAGGCAACGAAGCCAATCTGGGTCAGCTCAGCTCCTAATCAGTTCAATAAAAGGATCCGTGTCTGGCTCAATACGGCGGCCTAAATCTGCTTCATTATTCCTGTTAACATAAAAGTTGTTTATTTTTCACCTATGGAGGTCGCCATTCTTTTTTACCTGTGCAATGCATTCTGGAGCTAACACCATTAGCAGAAGCTAAAACCATAAGGTGGAGCTAACACTGTTAGCAGGAGCTAACACAATAAGGAGCAAGAACACCGTTAGTAAGAACTAACATAATTAGCTGCAGCAAACACCATTAGCTAGTGCTAAAACAATTAGCAAACTATTGGCCACTTTTCTCTAGAAAACTCTAAGTAAGATTTTAAAGATGAATGAATCATCCGGGAAATGATGGACAGGGAGAGTCCGACTGAAACTCCCTGGATGTGGGTCAACATCTCTGCTTATTTCCAGATGAGCAGCTTCACTTTCAAAATGGGGCTGAAACAATTTCTTGAATGATTCGAGTTCCTCGACTATTAAAGTTCCTTTAGGATAATTTACCTGCCTTGCAGCTTTTTCGTTTATCTTTTATTATTCAGCGCCGTGTTCCGGTGGGGACGTTATTTACGTTGCGCGGAGCTCTGACTTCCTCTGAGTTGTTGGCGAAAGCTCAGTGTTAGCAGCATAACCTCCAATCTTCAAGTTCGGGTAAGGGTTATTGATTATTGATTGATGATAACATCTGGGTTTTCATTGTTTTTGGGGGACCAATAAAATGACTGGTGCGATGCCTGAAGTCCGGCCTGCCTCTTTATAATTAAATTTAATCTAATTTCAGATCTCTGTAGAACTTTTCTTCATGTTAACCTAGAAACTGAACTGTTATTGTTACAGGTTAGTTTTCTAAACTACAGAAAAGTTACTGGTTGTGAAGCTGAAATATGTGAAATTGGACTGATATTGATATCTGATAGTAACTCTGGTGTTACTGGTGTTATGCCAGATTTACCAATATTATATTATATTAAATTTTATCAGATTACTTGATTAGTCATAAGAGTAATTGATAGATTACTCGATTACTAAAATATTTGTTTACAACAGCCCTAGTTCAAAAACAACCTCAGAAAACCCGCAACTCATTAAATTTGCAAGCAACTTTAGAAAAAACAAACCCAAATTCACTTATAATAATCAGACTTGATGACAGAAACTCAAACTAGTTCCTGTTTTCCAGCAATGAAATGCTCATCTCCTCCATGGCTCATTTTCTGAGCGGTGGTCGCTCAGAGGAAACAAAATGAATTACAGAAGAAAACAGTAACCCGCAGTGATGTGGATGAGTGACAGTAATCTGATCACTGGATTTGAAATGGAGACGCGTTACTGAAGTCCGATCAGAGTAGCGCCTTGCTGACATCACTGCCCAGGATGCATTGGCTGTTTTGCAGTTCTGTGTGAGGAAGCGGGCTGACCGTGTGTCCGTCTCCCATCAGACCTGTTTGGTCCGGCAGCAGAGCGGCGTGAGAGCGGAGCCTGCAGCGCGGCGCCTGGAGTCCATGAACTCTGTGGGTCCGGTGGACACCTGGGATCAGCTGCAGCCCAGTGGCGCCGACCTGAGGATCAAAGACCTGGACTTCTCCGACCTGCTGGAGGATGAGGACATCGACGTCCTGGACCTGGACACCAACTCCTCCTCTTCCTTCCATTTCTCAGGCATCCCTCCTCCTCCGCCGCCACCAGGAGGCGCTGCTCCCCCGCCTCCTCCTCCACCACCACCAGGAGGCGCTGCTCCCCCGCCTCCTCCTCCACCACCACCAGGAGGCGCTGCTCCGCCGCCTCCTCCACCCCCCCTCCTGGCTGCTCCCCCTCCGCCTCTTGCCCCTACAGGCGGTGGGCCGTCAGGCCTGACGAAGAAGAAGAAGACTGTGAAGCTGTTCTGGAAGGAGCTGAAGCAGGCGGAGAGCCAGCAGAAATGTCGCTTTGGCCGCGGGACGGTGTGGGCATCGCTGGACAAGGTGGAGGTGGACACGGCGCGCCTCGAGACGCTGTTTGAGTCAAAGTCCAAGGAACTGCCGGTCGCCAAGGTAAAAAGCTAACTCCCCCCTCAGGACAGAACCGTTCGGTTTCCAAATTGTCCTTAATGTCTCCCTAACATGTCCCTGACGTGCTCTTAACATGTCTCTAACGTGTCTCTAACGTGCCCTTAACGTGTTCTCAACGTGTTTCTAACGTGCCCTTAACGTGTTCTCAACGTGTTTCTAACATGTTCTCAACGTGTCCTTAACGTGTCTATAACGTGTCCCCTGCAGAAGGGTCCAGAACCCAAGAAGTCTCTGGTTCTGGACCCAAAGCGGAGCAACGCCATCAACATCGGCCTGACCGTCCTTCCTGCCGTCCATGTCATCAAGAACGCCATCCTGAGCTTTGACGAGTACGCCATCAGCAAGGAGGGTGTGGAGGTATGCAGCGCTGCCGCACCGGTCCTCTGACCCGTTTGGGTCGGTCTGGACCTCATGGCCTCTGTGTTGTGAGCAGAAGATCCTGACGATGATCCCAACCGAGGAGGAGAAGCAGAAGATCCAGGAGGCCCAGCTGGCGAACCCCGACCTGCCGCTGGGAACCGCAGAACAGTTCCTGCTCACCCTGGCCTCCATCAGCGCCCTGAACCCCCGCCTGCAGCTCTGGGCCTTCAAGCTCAACTATGAGGTTCTGGAGAAGGTGAGCGCACAGCTCCGGTTCTGGTTCCACCCCCGGTTCTGGTTTCGTTGACGCGCTGTCGCCCCCTGCAGGAGATCGCGGAGCCTCTGTTCGACCTGAAGCTGGGCATGGAGCAGCTGGCGTCCAATCAGACGTTCAGGAGGATCCTCGCCACGCTGCTCGCCATCGGCAACTTCCTCAACAGCTCCAATGTGAGAAACAAACATCCCGGAAACACCCCAGTTGCTCCCAGTCTCACCAGTGCGGCTCTTCTCTGTTTCAGGCCAAAGGCTTCGAGCTGAGTTACCTGGAGAAGGTGGTGGAGGTGAAGGACACCGTCCACCGCCACTCGCTGCTGCATCACACCTGCAGCCTGCTGGAGGACAATTACCCACAATCCTCTGACGTCTACTCCGAGATCCCCGCCATCACCCGCTCCGCCAAGGTACCTGTCACCTGTCCCTCTGTCCCATCTTCACCTGTTCACATCCATTCATGTCACAGCTTGTTGTGATGTCACCGCTCGTCCTAGTGCCTCCTGTTTTGCTCCAGGTGGACTTTGACCTGCTGGCAGAGAACCTGGTCCAGCTGGAGAGGCGCTGCAAGGCATCATGGGAGAACCTGAAGCTGGTGGCCAAGCATGAGAGCAAGGCGGTTCTGAAGAACAAGATGACGGAGTTCCTCAGGGATTGCACCCAGAGGATCAAGATCCTGAAGGTCGTCCACAGAAGGGTCATCAACAGGTAGGGTTAGGGACAGGTAGGGAGCGCGGCCCCAACCCGTCCGTCCCTGGAGACAGCGTGGACGGGTGTGGACTGACGTGTCCCCTGCAGGTTCCACTCCTTCCTGCTGTTCCTGGGTCAGCCGTCCTTCTCCGTCCGAGACGTGAAGGTCACCAGCTTCTGCCGCATCATCAGCGAGTTCGCTCTGGAGTACCGCACCACCCGCGAGCGCGTCCTCACCATCAGACGCAAACGCACCATCAAGAGGGAGCGGAACAAGACCCGGGGCATGCTGATCACCGAGGTAACTCTCTGGGGTCAGAGGTCAGGGGTCAGGAGGCGGTTTCGCTCAGTTTGATCCACAGCAGCTGGATCAGCTCTGCCTGTTCCTACAGTGGAGATACCGCAGGGGGCGCTGCTGCACAGAAATACCTGAAAGCAGTGATGCAGCAGAAGTAAAGATTTCAGAACTCAGTAAGATTTGATAAAAATGTTGATTAGAAATTAAAGTTTATTGATCTTTGAGAATTTTTCTTATATTATGATCTGAAAACTGTTTAATGACGAGTTCTCCACAAGTTAATTCCTGACGGTTTTTACCATCAGGAAGTTTAGATGGTAAAAACCGCCGGAACTTCCTGGGAATGACCTCGATGTTTCAGACCTCATCTCGTCTTTTTTCCCTCAGACGGAAAAGTTTTCAGGCGTTCCTGTTCAGGACGGCATCTCGCCCGTCTCCATGGCAACAGATCCCGGCTCTGATCAAGAGGAGGAGCATGAAACCATGACGAGCCTGCTGACCGGCAGCGGCAGCAGCCTGACCGTTCATTCTGCAGGCCTGCGCCGCTCCAGAGCCGTCCGCAGTAAGAACCACAGAACCCTGGTCTGGTTCTGGGTCTGGTTCGAGTTCGGCCAGGACCGGTTAATGTTCTGGTTCTGTTGCCTAGGTAACCGCTCGGCAAGTCCATCCACTCTGACCGCTGCTAGGGACGACGGGACCGGCTCTCAGGACGACGCGTCTGATGACATCATGGATCGACTGGTGAAGTCCGTGACCCGGAACCCGTCAAACAGAACTGCCAGCCCAAAGACCCGCAAACGGTCCCGACTCAACAGGAAGTCTAGTGAGTCCAGACACTCCCGGGTTCTCTGAGGTTCTACTTAGGCCCGACAGAATCACTTCCCTTTCTATCATTAGCTGAAGCTAACGCTAAAGCCATATTTAGCTGGAGCTAACATTAAAGCTAAAGTTAGCCGAAGCTAACGCTGAGTGCTATACCAACATGCTGTGTGGTAAAGCTCGTTTGCATAGCGACGGGATGTCTAAGGCAGCGCTGGAACCTTTTTCTGGGTCAGTCCGGTTCTGGTTCTGTTTGAAACCAAACAGCAGCCCTGTTTCCCAAACAGCCGCTATCAGGCCGGCTCCTCAGCCCTGTTTTCATTTCCTGATTAAATCCCGCAGAGCGGATTAGCGTCGGCGCATCCGTCTGCTGGAAGTCACCAACCCTCCATGGGAGGCCATGGTGGAGTAACTGCCAGCAGAACCTCTCCCCGGTTCTGCTGGGGAGAGGTTAACATTAACTATTTAATGTTAACTCCGCAGGAGTTTCTCCTCCAGCTGAGGATTCATGACGTCCAGCAGCTGAAATGACCTCTGACCTGTTGAGGTTATTATTCATGTGATGAAGATGAAAACGTTATGTTTCTGAGTTCTGACTCGTTTTCTCTGTGTGCTGCAGTGCGGAGGACCCTGAAGGGCGGATTGGACCTGGAGGCGGTCCAGGCTCTGGGTCTGCAGCCCAGCAAGACGGGAGACAGAGTCTGACCCCGCGCTGACCTCCTGACCTTCTGCTGCTCCAGCGTTTATCTCCTCATCTGTTTGCAAATTAACCTTTAGTGCAGCAACAGCAGCTCAGACTGCGGATCAGAACCAGAACCAGAACTGATCTGTTTGCTCTTCACACCATACCTGGACTTACCTGCTGCCTCGTTGGTTCTGATCCAGAAAGTCCTGCAGGTGGACGGCCAGAAGAACTCGGATCAGAACAATCTGCCTGAGATGAACCACAGAACCGCCTGCAGCTTCAGTTTGCTGTGAATTAGCCGAGGTTCTGCTCAGGTTCTGGGCCTGCTGCTGGTTCTGGACCTGTCACCTCCACACCATTCTTGTTAATCTGGTACCAACTGCACACCTGCCACCAGGTGTGTTGGTGTGATGTCACTGGGTTCTGGTATGATGAGATGTGAGGCTGAATGTTTTTCTGCTGTTAATAAAGATTTTCAATAAATATGACGTTCTGGTTCTGGTTCTTCCACCTGTAGAACCTGAGCTGGGTTCCTCCAGTTGGAACTCGAGTGAACCTGTCGGGCCAGTTCTGGGTTCTTCTAGGACCCGACTCAGTCTCTCTAGAACCGCTTCAGCATCAGAACAGGAAGTGGGTCCATCAGTACTTCCTGTTTGTTTCAACTTCCTTTGACTGAAGAGCTCAGCAGACCCAATTCAGTGAAGTTACACGACCAAAACCTTCGCCGATTCAATAGTTTAAATATTAAACTGACATTAAATGTTGAGCAACTATTTTATTAATCCGTAACGTTTCCCACGCCGCCATGCAGCGGCATCCAACCATCCAGTGTAATCAAAGCAGCCATCAAACTGATTCAAGTCAAGTTAAAAATTTTACTATTTAATGTTAAAATATTTTTATTTCCTGTCATTCAAATTAATTATTTATGCTTCAGTTAGGCAATGAGACGCCCCCCACTGAGTGGCGCTCTGGTGAGGAGCTCTATGGTCCTGCTCCTCTTCATCTCCTGGTGTTTTAACCAGAACCAGAACCCTGAGCTGGTTCAGCACCAGCAGCTCACTTTTCATGCGTCATCCTCAAAATGGACCGACGTATGACGTCAGAGTTAGGTTATTGACATGTGACGTGAGAGGTGATCAGATCGGCTCGGTGTCTTTAAGGGTGAGTGGGCGGGTCAGCTTCCTCTTCCTCCTCCCTGGGTGTGTGTGTAGGAGGAGAGAGGTGTGTGTGTGTGTGGATATTTCCACCCGGCTCCCTCCGCTCGGTGTGTATATAAAGCTCAGCGGGATGCCAGCGCCCTGAGCTCCGGGATGAAGATGCTGCTGCTCGGTCTGCTGCTGCTGCTGCTCCCGGCCGGAGTCGACCTGTCCGGGTCAGCCGCTCCGCTCCGGGGGCCGGCCCACGCCTCTGCCTCCGCCCCGCCGCGGCTCCTCCTCCCGCAGCCCGCACCGAAGCGCGGGGCTCCCGGCATCGCTTCGGCCCGGTCCGCGGAGCCGGCCGGCGGCGGCGGGCCGGAGGAGCCGGCGGCGGCGGAGCATCCTCAGCACGGCGGCGGATACCGGGTGGTCCAGTGGGAGTGGAGCTACGTCCAGACGCCCTACATCATCGCCATCTGGCTGCTGGTGGCCAGCGTGGCCAAGATCCGTAAGTCCGCCGCCGTGCGTGTGCGTGAAAGGTGTCAGACTGGACCGGAAGTGGTTTTACTGGAGGTTTGACGAGAATCACAGGGGCGCAGTCACATCGCGAGGGGCCTGGGACCAAAAAGATGGGGGCACCTGCCGCCCCCGGTTATTAATGGATCATTTATTTATTGATCAGAAAAAGTTCTGATGAAGAAGAACTGGACCAGAACCTTTAACTGGATCATGAATCTCAAGATGCAGACAGTTGGATATCAACAAAAACTTTTAGAATTTAAAGTTTTATCAACTATAATGAAAGCCAGGATTTAACTGGCCCTACTATGTTCTCTCATCTTCTCCAAGTTATTTCAGATAATGACTAAACAAAGAAGATGAAATGAGCTAAGTTCCAATAAATGTTTTAAACGTGTTGTTTTTAAATAAATCATTTAAATTATAGCTAATTATTAAGTTGATTCCTGCTCAACTGGTTAAACCAGGTTAAAAAGAAACAAAGATCCTTTAATATGACTGAAATGAGAGTAATCTGGTTAAATTCTCTCTTGGTTTCTGTCGTTTAAATTTCTGCCTGTCGGGTAATGAGTTGATATTTATTGATAATAGATTTTATTGGTTAATATTTAATCTGCTTCAGAACCGGTTTTACAGTGCAGACGACCGGTTTTTCTGTGACTTTAGCTCAGATTTTCTGCAGGAGGGCAGGTGGAGCTGTTGATGCTTCATCACCACCACCATCATCATCATCATCATCATCATCAGGTGGAGCAGCAACAGGTGGTTGGCAGGAAGTTTGCTTTTCTTTATGACCGTCTGACCAGAGGCTCCACCTTTCTCCTCCCACCTGGAGAAACTTCAGCTTCAACATGAAGGTTGGCAGCAGAGGAAGAGGAGGGAGAGGAGGAGCTAAGATATAAATCTTGTTGATCCAGATTCAAATTAAGAAAACTGAGCTGTGCAGAATTTTTCTGATGATTCTGTAAAAAAACAATGAGCTGAAAAAACAAAAACAGTTTGAAAAAGAGCTTCAGCTGCAGGAAGAGGCTCCCCCCCCCACACACACACACGCGCGCACGCACACACACACACACACACACATACACATATGTTTGCGCGGCTATCTTTGCAGGGACTTTCCATTGACTTCCATTCATTTCTACAGCCTAAACCTTACCCTTATCCTAACTCTAACCATTACATACCTAACCCTAACCCTAACCAAAACTCAATTCACATCTTAGTCCTAAATTTGACCCCTGACCCAAAACCAGCGTTTCCCCTTGTGGGGACCAAGCTTCAGTCCCCACAAGGAGCAGTGGGTCCCCACAACGTAGTGTCAGGAAAATTGTCCCCACAAGGTATTAGAAACAAACGCACACACACACACCCACACACACACACACACACACACACACACACACACACACACACACACCTGGAGTTGCTGCCAGCTGGTGGATCTGAAGGAGGAAGGAAACATCAAAGTGTTTGTTTCCTCCATGATTCCCAGTCGCTCTGTGAACTGGGAACTCTGGTTCAGTCTGCTATCGTCACCGTCTGGGTAATCTGATTACTGACACAGCACATTCATCCTCCTCTGCTTCCTGTAATCCATCATGACTGCATGTGACCCGAGCAACGAAGTCGCCATGTTGACGTGAGGTCATTGATCAGCTGAAGATGATGCAGGAAGTGATGCAGGAAGTGATGACACCTGGTTGTAAGGCCTGGTCGGCTTCATGTTTCTGACTCAAAAGAACTGCTAACCTGCTAACCAGCAGCTAACCTTCATGGTGCAGACTGAGCTTCTGAACATAACAATGAGTTTGTTGTTTTGCAGCCTGGTTTTTCTGTAGATCCAGTAACTTTCACAATAACTTATTTTGTACAAATGCGTTTCTGTTTTATTACTGCAAAGCTCAATCATTGAATAACTATTTTATTGGATTTATGTGTCAATAATTATAATTCTTTGATTGCATCAGGATTCCTGTAGTTTCAGAGCTTCAAGCTGCAGAACCGAATGTGAGATTAAATCAGAGCAGAATTTGCTCTAGAGATTTAACATGTTTTCAGTCCAAACCTTCAAAACTCTTCAGGTTGTTAGAAATGAACTAGAAAAATCCAGAAGATACTAAATATTTCTATGAGTTTCTGTTTGAAACGTCACAACCTCATAATAATCGCAGTTTGTGTCTGACTGTAAACGTGAAAACCTTCTGATCTGCTGCCTGTTAGCAGGTTAGCATTTGGTGCTTTGGTCATCCCTCATGAGTCAAAGGTCAAAGTTCAGTATCTGAAAGTGAAGCAGGTCAGATGCTGGAACACTGGATGATCCGATCCGGTCCCATAGAGGACTGACGTCCCTGGAGGACAGGACGTCGTTGTCTGTCGTCTCCAACATCAAACCCTGAGAGGAAATGTGAGGCTGTGAGTTTCATGTGGGAAGGACAGAGGGACAAACGGACGGCAGGCTGCAGTCCGCTCAGACTCCCCCGCAGCAGACGGACGGTGAGGACAGAAACACTGAAGACATTCAGCTGCTCCACAGGAATCCAACAGTCTGCTGCCTTAAATCACTCAGTCTGCAAATCCATCCGCCTCCTAAAGTAGTCCCAGAAAATCTCCCCTGCCCTGGACCCACGGAGCGTCTGGAGGACGACAGAGGACAGGAGACAACGCTCCACGCCGCTAAACATAAAAACTTCCCAGAATTCCAGAGGAATCGTTGCAGTGACTGGGATTAGTTTCAGCGGAAGGATACAGGCTGGGAAGCTGCAGCTCTGATTGGAGTGACTCACACACACAATCTGATGTCATTCACAAGAAATGTTTGACTTCATACTCTCTGCACCTGAGCAGCTCAGCCAATCAGGGACAGAGGTACAGCCTCATCAGCCAATGAGAAGAGACAATAGTTTCAGCAGGATGGAGGATAGATTAGTCAACTTTGACATTCAGCATAAAAACCAAGTAAACCCTGCAGAGCATCACTCCTCCTCTTCCTCCTGCTCCTCCTCCTCCTGCTGCTGCTCCTCTTTCTCCTCCTCCTCTCCCTCCTCTTCCTCCTGCTCCTCCTCCTCTTCCTCCTGCTCCTCCTCCTCTTCCTCCTCCTCCTCCTCCTCCTCCTGCTCCTGCTCCTCCTCCTCGCTGCACAGCTGGTTTGCTGGTTCCGGTTCCCTCCATCCTGGTCCTTGTCTCTGCTAACCTCAGTTCGGCAGCCATCTTGTTCCTAGCGAGAAGAGGCGGTCATCAGCAGGTTTTAATAACTTTATATTTTAATGCTGAGCCTGCAGATGAACCTCCTGGCGCCATGTTGGGTCCGTAACAGGAAGTACCGCTCGTTCTGAGCCATCTGATTGGCTAGCATGTGTTAGCTTAGAGCTGCACTGCCCCCTATAGGTGGGCGTGTTTAAACAACGCTCAGGGCAGATCGGCTCATGTGGATGAAAACTTCTGAACCGATCAGAGAATCACGATATCAGACATCAGCTTATAAAGACCTCTGACCTCTGAATCTGGTGCAACGTCTGAGATGGTGTCCTCATTGGTTGGAGATGACCTTTGACCCTTCCTAGGGTGACAGTAGCTGCTGCTGTGATTCCGCCTGGCATTTTGTTTCACCTCACCTGTTGGCTGCAGACGCCAGGTGACCCTGCGGCAGTAACCCGTTCTCCTGCCTCCCTGCAGTGTTCCACCTGTCGCAGCGCTTCACCACCGTGGTACCGGAGAGCTGCATGCTGATCCTGTTGGGTCTGGTTCTGGGCGGCGTGGTTCTCATCGCCAGTAAGAAGCAGCTGTACCAGCTGGACCCCGCCCTCTTCTTCCTCTTCCTGTTGCCCACCATCGTGGGCGACGCCGGATACTTCATGCCCGCGCGCCTCTTCTTCGACAACCTGGGTGCCATCTTGACCTACGCCGTGGTGGGGACGCTGTGGAACGCCTTCTGCACTGGATTCTGCCTCTATGCTGCCAAGCTGCTGGGGGTTATAGGTCAGTGATGGGGTCACAGGTCAGACCGTGCTGCTGACACATTAGCAGCAAACTGAAGCTGGACAGACGTCCAGCCAGTCCAGGAAACTATCTAATTGTCCGTCCCTTTAACTAGTGACCTGTCCCTTTAAACAGTAACCCATCCCTTTAACTAGTGACTCGTCCCTTTAAACAGTGACCCGTCCCTTTAACTAGTGACTCGTCCCTTTAAACAGTAACCCGTCCCTTTAACTAGTGACTCGTCCCTTTAAACAGTGACCCGTCCCTTTAACTAGTGACTCGTCCCTTTAAACAGTGACCCGTCCCTTTAAACAGAGACTCGTCCCTTTAAACAGTGACCCGTCCCTTTAACTAGTGACTCGTCCCTTTAAACAGTGACCCGTCCCTTTAACTAGTGACTCGTCCCTTTAAACA